>CM019916.1:0-39724 GCA_009764595.1 Geothlypis trichas
TCCTGCCTCTTCCATTCACATTACTATTCGAATGGAAGGCATTTTGGACAACTTTCTTTTGCATCTTGCAAAACACTCCGCACACCTCCCTGCAACTTCTAGGAATAGATGGGAGGTGTTTTCTGAGAAGGCCCGGTTTCTACTTGCGAGACATAGTGAAAAAGCTTTTTCCTTAGATGTAGGTGACAAGAGGTACTATCTACAGTGCACTGCAAAGCTAATCTTAGCACAGCACTGGGATTGTGTGCCCAGCTTGCAAACTGATAGAAAACAGTACCTCTCCACTCCCTTGCCTTTCCATTCATATTAATACTCGAAAGGAAGGCGTCCTGGACAACATTCTTTTTCTTGTTGCAAAACACTCTGCACACCTTCACGCAACTTCTAGAACTGGATGGGAGATGTTTACTGAGCAGGCACATTTTCTCCTTGCAAGACATAGTGAAAAAGCTATTTCCCTAGATGTAGGTGACAAGAAACACATACTGCAGTGCACTGACAAGCTAATTGCTACACAGCTCTGGGATTGTGTAAGCAGCTTGCAAACTGATAGAAATCAGTACCTTTCCACTCTGCTGCCCTTTCCATTCACATTACTATTCGAATGGAAGGAGTTTTGGACAACTTTCTTTTGCTTCTTGCAAAACACTCTGCACACCTGCGTGCAACCTGTAGAACAAGATGAGAGATGTTTTCTGAACTGGCGCAGTTTCTCCTTGCAAAACATGGGTGAAAGCAATATGCTTAGATGTAGGTGACACAAGGCACTTACTGAAGTGCCCTGTAACAATAATCTCTGCACAACACTGGGGTTGTGTAAGCAGCTTGCAAACTGTTAGAAAACAGTACTTTTCCACTCCCCTGCCTTTTCCATTCACATTACTATTCGAATGGAAGGAGTTTTGGACAACTTTCTTTTGCATCTTGCAAAACACTCCGAACATGATAGGAGATGTTAACTGAGCAGGCACATTTTCTCCTTAAGAGATATAGTGAAAACGCTGTTGGCTTAGATGTAGTTGACAATAGGCAATTATTACAGTGCTCTGCAAAGCTAATCATAGTACAACACTGGGATTTTGTGTCCTGCTTGCAAACTGATAGAAAACAGTACCTATCCGCTCTGCTGTATTTTCCCTTTCCAGAAACATTCGAATGGATGGCGTTTTGGACAAGTTTCTTTTTCTTGTTGCAGAACACTCTGCAGAGCTGCGTGCAACCTCTAGAAGACGATGGGAGATGTTTTCTGAACAGACACAGTTTCTCCCTGCGGGATATACTGAAAAGGCTATTTGCTTAGATGTTGGAGACAAGAATAACTGACTACAGTGCACTGCAAAGGTAGGCCCTGTAGAACACTGGCATTTTGCAAGCAGATTGCAAAGTCAGAGATAACAGTCGCTTTCCACTCTCCTTGCCTTTTCCATTCACATTACTATTGGAATGGAAGGAGTTTTGGACAACTTTCTTTTGCTTCTTGCAAAACACTCTGCACACCTGCGAGCAACCTGTAGAACAAGATGAGAGATGTTTTCTGAACTGGCGCAGTTTCTCCTTGCAAAACATGGGGGAAAGCAATATGCTTAGATGTAGGTGACAAAAGGCACTTACTGAAGTGCAGTGTAAGACTAATCTCTGCACAACACTGGGGTTGTGTGAGCAGCTTGCAAACTGTTAGAAAACAGTACTTTTCCACTCCCCTGTCTTTTCCATTCACATTACAATTCGAATGGAAGGAGTTTTGGAGAACTTTATTTGCTTCTTGCAAAACACTCCGCAAACCTGCGTGCAACCTGTAGAACAAGATGAGAGATGTTTTCTGAACTGGCGCAGTTTCTCCTTGCAAAACATGGGGGAAAGCAATATGCTTAGATGTAAGGGAAAAGAGGCACTTACTACAGTGCACTGTAAAGCTAATTGCTACACAACACGGAGATAATGTAAGCAGCTTGCAAGCTGATAGAAAACAGGAACTCTCCACTCTCCTGCCATATCCATTCACATTACAATTCGAATGGTAGGCGTTTTAGACAACTTTCTTTTGCATCTTGCAAAACACTCCGCACACCTCCCTGCAACTTCTAGGAATAGATGGGAGGTGTTTTCTGAACAGGCCCGCTTTCTACTTGCGAGAAATAGTGAAAAAGCTTTTTCCTTAGATGTAGGTGACAAGAGGTACTATCTACAGTGCACTGCAAAGCTAATCTTAGCACAGCACTGGGATTGTGTGCCCAGCTTGCAAACTGATAGAAAACAGTACCTCTCCACTCCCTTGCCTTTCCATTCATATTAATACTCGAAAGGAAGGCGTCCTGGACAACATTCTTTTTCTTGTTGCAAAATCTCTGCACACCTTCACGCAACTTCTAGAACTGGATGGGAGATGTTTACTGAGCAGGCACATTTTCTCCTTGCAAGACATAGTAAAAAAGCTATTTGCCCAGATGTAGGTGACAAGAAACACATACTGCAGTGCACTGACAAGCTAATTGCTACACAGCTCTGGGATTGTGTAAGCAGCTTGCAAACTGATAGAAATCAGTACCTTTCCACTCTGCTGCCCTTTCCATTCACATTACTATTCGAATGGAAGGAGTTTTGGACAACTTTCTTTTGCTTCTTGCAAAACACTCTGCACAGCTCTGTGCAACCTGTAGAACATGATAGGAGATGTTAACTGAGCAGGCACATTTTCTCCGTAAGAGATATAGTGAAACGCTGTTGGCTTAGATGTAGGTGACAGTAGGCAATTATTACACTGCTCTGCAAAGCTAATCGAAGCACAACACTGGGATTGTGTGTCCTGCTTGCAAACTGATAGAAAACAGTACCTATCCGCTCTGCTGCATTTTCCCTTTCCAGGAACATTCGAATGGATGGCGTTTTGGACAAGTTTCTTTTTCTTGGTACAGACACTCTGCAGAGCTACGTGCAACCTCTACAAGACGATGGGAGATGTTTTCTGAGCAGACACAGTTTCTCCTGGCGAGACGTAATGAAAAAGCTTTTTGCTAAGGTGTAGCCGACAGGAGACGCTACAGACCAGGACACGGAGTACTGTAACTTTAAGCGCCGCTTCCGGGCGCCTTTCGGCCGTAGCTGTGCGCCGGAGCACGCCGCGATCGGCGTATCATTCTCTTCGCGCCAAGAAGCGTCTTCTTCTGCTCCGAAAGACAGAGACTGCGGCAGATTGTGAACGACGAACTACGAAGCGGCACAAAACTGGGATTGTGTAAGCAGCTTGCAACCTGATAGAAGACACTGCTTTTCCACTCTCCCGCCTTTTCCAGGCACATTATTATTCGAGCGGATGGAGTTTTGCACAACTTTCTTTTGCTTCTTGCAAAACACTCTGCACACATGCGTGCAACCTCTAGAACACGATGAGAGATGTTTTCTATACTGGAACAGTTTCTCCTTGCGCGACATAGTGGAAAAGCTTTTTGCTTAGATGTAGGTGACAAGATATGCTTAGAGACGAAAATAGCTAGCTCTCCGAAGCTAAAGGCGGGTCCCCGGTGTCTGTCGGCGGTAGCCGCGCTATGGAGAGCAGCGCCACCGGCACAATGCTGTTCGCGGCAAGAAGCCCGTGTTGGCCTCCTGGCTCCGGAGAGACCATCAGATTTCCAAAGGCGAACAACGCACCCGCACAACACTGGGATTGGGTAAGCTACTTTAAAACAGATAGAAAACAGTACCTTTACACTCCCCTGCCTTTTGCATTCACATTACTATTCGAATGGAAGGCGTTGTGGAACACTTTCCTTTTCTTCTTGCTAAACACTCTGCACACCTCCGTGCAACCTCTAAAACACGATGAGAGATGTTTGCTGAACAGGCAGAGTTTCTCCTTGCGAGACATAGTGAAAAAGCTTTTTCCCTAGATGTAGGTGACAAGAGACACTTACTGCAGGGCAGTGTAAAGCTAATCTATGGACACCACAGGGATTGTATGCCCAGCTTGCAAAGTGGTAGACAACAGTACCTTTCCACTCTCATGCCTGTTCTATACACATTTATATTTAAATGCAAGGCGTTTTAGATAACTTTTTTTGCTTCTCGCAAGACACTCAGCACACCTACGTGCAACATCTACAACTCGATGGGAGATGTTTTCCGAACTGCCACTGTTTCTCCTTGCGAGACATAGTGAAAAAGCTTTTTGCTTAGATGTGGGTGCCCACAGTGCCCTGGAAAGCTAATCGTATCACAACACTGGGATTTTTGTGTCCTGCTTGCAAACTATAGAAAACAGTACCTATCCGCTCTGCTGCATTTTCCCTTTCCAGAAACATTCGAATGGATGGCGTTTTGGACAAGTTTCTTTTTCTTGTTGCAGAACACTCTGCAGAGCTGCGTGCAACCTCTAGAAGACGATGGGAGATGTTTTCTGAACAGACACAGTTTCTCCCTGCGGGATATACTGAAAAGGCTATTTGCTTAGATGTTGGAGACAAGAATAACTGACTACAGTGCACTGCAAAGGTAGGCCCTGTAGAACACTGGCATTTTGCAAGCAGATTGCAAAGTCAGAGATAACAGTCGCTTTCCACTCTCCTTGCCTTTTCCATTCACATTACTATTGGAATGGAAGGAGCTTTGGACAATTTTCTTTTGCTTCTTGCAAAACACTCCGCACACCTGCGTGCAACCTGTAGTGCAGGATGAGAGATGTTTTCTGAACTGGCGCAGTTTCTCCTTGCAAAACATGGGGGAAAGCAATATGCTTAGATGTAGGGGAAAAGAGGCACTTACTACAGTGCACTGTAAAGCTAATTGCTGCACAACACGAAGATAGAGATAAAACACTGTGCACACCTGCGCGCACCCTGTAGAACAAGATGTGAGATGTTTTCTTAAATGGCAACGTTTCTGCTTGTGAAATATGGGAATAAAGCAATTTGCTTAGACGTAGGTGACAAAAGGCACTTTCTAAAGTGCACTGTAAGACTAATCTCTGCACAACACTGGGGGTTCTATAAGCATCTTGCAAACTGATAGAAAACAGTGCCATTCCACTCTCCTGCCTCTTCCATTCACATTACTATTCGAATGGAAGGCATTTTGGACAACTTTCTTTTGCATCTTGCAAAACACTCCGCACACCTCCCTGCAACTTCTAGGAATAGATGGGAGGTGTTTTCTGAGAAGGCCCGGTTTCTACTTGCGAGACATAGTGAAAAAGCTTTTTCCTTAGATGTAGGTGACAAGAGGTACTATCTACAGTGCACTGCAAAGCTAATCTTAGCACAGCACTGGGATTGTGTGCCCAGCTTGCAAACTGATAGAAAACAGTACCTCTCCACTCCCTTGCCTTTCCATTCATATTAATACTCGAAAGGAAGGCGTCCTGGACAACATTCTTTTCTTGTTGCAAAACACTCTGCACACCTTCACGCAACTTCTAGAACTGGATGGGAGATGTTTACTGAGCAGGCACATTTTCTCCTTGCAAGACATAGTGAAAAAGCTATTTCCCTAGATGTAGGTGACAAGAAACACATACTGCAGTGCACTGACAAGCTAATTGCTACACAGCACTGGGATTGTGTAAGCAGCTTGCAAACTGATAGAAATCAGTACCTTTCCCCTCTCATGCCTTTTCCATTCACATTACTATTGGAATGGAAGGAGTTTTGGACAATTTTCTTTTGCTTCTTGCAAAACACTCTGCACACCTGCGAGCAACCTGTAGAACAAGATGAGAGATGTTTTCTGAACTGGCGCAGTTTCTCCTTGCAAAACATGGGGGAACGCAATATGCTTAGATGTAAGGGAAAAGAGGCACTTACTACAGTGCACTGTAAAGCTAATTGCTACACAACATGGAATTTTTGTAAGCAGCTTGCAAACTGATAGAAAACAGGAACTCTCCACTCTGCTGCCTCTTCTATTCACATTTATATTTGAATGCAAGGCGTTTTAGACAACTTTCTTTTGCTTCTTCCAAAACACTCCGCACACCTGCGTGCAACCTGTAGAACTCGATGGGAGATTTTTTCTGAAATGGCAACGTTTCTGCTAACGAAATATGGGAATAAAGCAATTTGCTTAGACGTAGGTGACAAAAGGCACTTACTGAAGTGCACTGTAACAATAATCTCTGCACAACACTGGGGGTTGTATAAGCAGCTTGCAAACTGATAGAAAACAGTACCTTCCCCTTCTACTGCCTTTTCCATTCATATTACTTTTGGAATAGAAGGAGTTTTTGACAACTTTCTTTTGCTTCTTGCAAAACACTCTGCAGAGCTCCGTGCAACCTCTAGAACGCAATGGTAGATGTTTTCTGAGAAGGCCCGGTTTCTACTTGCGAGACATAGTGGAAAAGCTTTTTGCTTAGATGTAGGCAACAAGAGATGATACGGAGCTCTCTGAGGCTATGCACCGGTGCCAGGCGTCTTTGGCAGAAGCCGCGCTTCCAGCGCAGCACAAGCTTCACCATGCTCTGTGACCTGCATCTTTCTCTGCGACCACCACAATGGTCTTCACGCAAAGAAGCGGCTTCTTCACCTCCAGGAGATGGAGAGAGCTGCCGCTTCTGAAGGGTGAGCAACGAAGCCGCACAACACTGAATTTACTTCAATGACCTATCTAAATCAGCAGCCACTTATTTCCTGACGGCATCAACAGGTAAGTTGCCTGTGTTTTTCTTGAAATTCTTTTAATCTTTGGTCATGTTTTTCTTGGGATTTTTTTAATCTTTCTTCATTAGTTCAGCCTCTGCTCTCAAGCCTTTGCTGACATTTCAAGTCTCTCGATATCATGGAAATGTGTTGTCTTTTTTTATCACGTCACTTTTTCCTTTCAAAGGTTTGTTTGCCTCGAATCTCATTTTTGCTGGTTTTCTGCTAGTTCATTGTCAGAGGGCAACAGGGGTTTTGTAAGAGCAATAGACAATCCTATAGCTTGATTTTCTTTTTATTTGGCCTGTCTAGAGAATGGAATGACTGAACATCTCTGACAGGCTTTTCTCTCCTCATGTTTCACTGGAAGGGCAGATGCAAATTGTCTACCTTAAGTCTTGGCACGGAAGAAACTAGTGGTTTTCTGCTGCATATGGGTAGAAACTTACAAAAGGAAGGCCTTGGGCTGAGGCCTGTTACTGTAGCTGAATAGAAAAGGACTATGGGAAGGTAAGGCAGCTGAATTAGAGGTAGATCAACAAGTTCTAGAACCATCACGTGTTCACAGCATGGTGCATGGCGGTTGGTTGAATGATGTTTGTTATGGCTTAAAGCTATGGAACTGATAATGGCCTGAGCGCTTCAAAAGCCTGGTTTTTGCAATAAAGCAGCTCTCCTTTGCATCTGCCTGGGGACTCTGTGTCACTACAGACCCTCACTCCCAGTTTGCCAAGAAATGATCAGTAGGAATGTTGCAAAGCTGCTGTGTGCATATTACCAGAATGGAAGAGAGTGAAGTGGTGGACATTTCTGGCATTTAGTACAATGCTGCTGCGTTGGTGCCAGTTTAGTAGGTTTTCCATCAGTGGCCTTTCTGTCTAGAAGGACACTGCCCAGAGTTTTTTTAGCATTTGATGCTATTTCCTTCCTGTTGTTTTAATACTTTCCTTCAGTTAAAAGGATGATACAATCTTTACATTTTGAAGATCCCTGTTAGGAAACACTGTGCCAGAGGAGTCATTGCTGCCTTTTCTTCTATCTCCTTTGTAATTTTCAGAGACTGATTTCAAATTTCTGCTAATGCCAAGAAGAATACTGAGACTACTTAGCAGGGTTGACGCTCTCAGCTGCTTTCCTCTTTCATACTGCTTCATACTGTATGTGACTTAATGGCCTCGTTTTGTCATCTGCATTTTGCTGTGATCCAAAGCTAAATATTCCAGGCCTGTGAACACAAAAAGAAGTCTTAGTTTTTTGCAAGAACTACCCCTAGGAGGATTTGTGTTCATTTTGATTTCTACGGTGTTAGCCCCGTTGCAGAAAAAAAGTAGATTGTACTCTCTTTTTGGGTACTCTCTTCTTGTGCTCTCATCCCCCTTCTCTGCTTTGCATGCCCTAATTAATCTACCTGCGTGACTCATTTGGCATTATCTCATTGTGCAAATTCTGCATAGTTTCGTGTACTTACAAATGCCAGTTACCAAGGAGCCTAGATAACCATTCAAGGGGCAAAGAATTGTAGGGATGGGCAAGTTCAGGTGCTGAAAGTGTAAGTGGTTAAGTCATGCCATATGAAAGTGACAGGGCAAATCAGTTGATCTAGGACTTTCAGCTGGACACCTCTGAGAATAGCAGCTTGTCAGCAATGACACAGTCATCTTCCTAGCTGTGTTCCAGAAAGAGAAAAGGGACACCTTCAATGGTTAAGATGTTCAGCATGAGAAACGTGGGTTAAAAAACATTCCTTCTGCAGTGACGGAAACTCTGTCTATGCAGACATACTCAACAATGGTTACCATGGTTTAGCTCCTGTCCTAAAGCTAATGTGCATTTAAAAACTTCCCAGGAAGGTGAATTCAAGCCCCTTCATTGCTCTGTGCTGGAGTCCCAAGAGAATTTCAGTGTGCTTTTTGTCTTTTACAGTTGTCACTGCTTAGCTCTTGAACATGAGACTCCCTCATGACTGATGAAAATTGTCTAGTTAAGAGTGGACCAAAGACATGGTCCTGCTCTAGAAGGAGATGAGAAGGTTTCTGCAGTCTTTGTCATCTCTGTTTGTCGTTTCTATACAAAACCAGTGGGAAGTTTTCTGAAGGCAGTCCAGAAGCTGGCAATATGGACAGCTTACAACTGAACACTTGCTGCAGTGCCACCATGGTGATACCAGAAAGGACTAAAAAAATTTAAAAGGGCAAACAAAGCAATTGGAAGGAAAAGAACATTAACCATTATTCCATTCTTCTAATCTATCCTTCTTTAAATAATCATTTTAATGCAGTTTCATGGCTTGTGTTGGTATCCCTCAAAAGGATTCTGAGACAGAGTAAGCTTTTTAATGGAGTAGATGTGACAAACACAGGCCAAGTTGCCTTTTTTGCCATCAAATACTGGTTATGTTTGAGCTACCCTTTGCTTAAGGTACTTGGCTCACACTAAGAATTTTACTCATGATTGAACAAATTTCACTGTCATGATTGAGTCAATTTTATTCATGATTGAGTAAGTCTTATTGTCACTCAGAATTTTTCTATCATGATTGGCATTGAAACTTTTCAAGGAAAGCTCTGAAGAGCAATATCTCTGTAAAAATAGTATCTTATCTCCTGTCTTTGTGTGAAGCAGGTAAGCCTTTTGCTGTCACCACCGTTGTTTAACCTTTCATGTCATATCCCTCTTCATATCCATATTCTGCTTAAGGGTTATTTATCTACTTTAGAATTGGCACGTGGAATAAGACTACTTTTTCTTTTTGAAAGCTAATGTCATTTGACCTACTTACAGCAAATAATTCATTAATTGCAAGTCCCCAGCTAACATCTTTTACGCATATTCTAACCTTCTAAAGAAGTAAAAAAAGCACTCTCCAATACTTTACTTTCTTAAGCACACAAAATGCTTCTCTCCTTTGCAGTTGGCATCTCTAAAATGAACCACTTCTGCAGTATTTAACGTGTGCCATATTTAGCCAAGCAATTCAAAACAAACAAAAAGCAGTCCCTTCAGTTTGGAAATAGTTTTAAATTGTTTTTGAATATACAAAACATACCCTTACCATATGCATTGCATGCAGATTTAATCGTCGTGAAATCAAACCCTATGTTTCTGTTGGGATAGCACGGTTTTCCACAGTTTTCCACCATTGTTCTTGGTGCAGTTTTCTACTTATGTGACTGTTAGGACACTTGAAGGTACTTCTAAGGTACTGTAGTAAGCAGATAAGAAGGAGAGGTTGTGCCCTATTTCTGCCTTCCTTTGGTTTTCTTTTTGGTTTTCTTCCTCTTGCTCTTTTTCATGTCACCTTTCTAGATATTGTGATTTAGATTTGCAGTTTACTAACCTGTGTTTTCTGTCTGGAATTCTTGTAAATTCCAGAAGGAACCCAATGGGTAAATATGCATCTTTTTATGATTTGCTAGCTACAAATGTGGTAGTTCAACAGAAAATGGGATTTCTGGCATATGCTGTGGTCACCAATAGGTGTTCAGATTTTAATATTAGCACCTGGTGTGGCCACTGGGGACATTTGGACACGTCTCTGAGAACACAGATAGGGGTTAAAAACAGAGCACTTGTGGGGGAAGTTCCCTTTGGGTTCTGGCGAGAGAGCAGGTCCGACCTTCCCCTGCCCAATGTCTCCTGCTGGGTGGGGGAGGGGAAAGCCATGTGTCCTTGAGGGAGGCCTGGCCTGGCCTGGCCTGGCCCAAGGGTGGAAGAATGGAAGGTGCACTGAGAGGTATTTCCCGCCCCCCCTCCCCGCCCCCCCCCCCCCCCTTCCCTCGGAGACAGAGAGAGAAGGCAGCCTCTTCTTATTACCTTGAAACTTGATAACATGTGTGGCAGAAGGCAGCACAGCTGAGGAGGAAAAGCGGGGAGTTAGCGAGGAGTCCAGCCGCTTGGAAGAACTTTTAACCCCTTTTGTGGATAATGAAAACTTTGCAGAGCATTGACCTTTCCTGGAGAGGAGATGGATGCAGAGGATGAAGAAGGAACTGAGTAAGTGAGATGGAGGTCTGAACAAGGAAGAGAGAGAAGAGCCTTAGTGGGCTAAGATGGTGGAGTAGCTTATGCTGGACTCTTTTGTGTAGCCATGGACAGAGCCATGTTTCCTTGTGATACAGAGACTGCGTCCAGGGGGAGGCCAGGCCTCAGAACCAGGAGGGTTCAGTGTGGGCACCCCTCGGCCCCAGGGGATGTAAAAGAAATGGGGGGGACAGAAGTCCCAAAAAAGAGACCGTGCCTTTTTGGAGTGGGATGATGCATCCTTAAAAAGACAACCCTTGAAGCAGCTCTTTGGTCTGTGTTCAGTGGTGAGAGCACTAAACATGAAAAGGAAGAGGTCATCATGGCCACCAGAAGGACTCCTCTCCTCTGGATGAACTGAGGATTTGAATATCTAAAGGGTGGTGCCAAACCGAGTGTTGATAATTTCAGGAAATGTATTGTATTGAGAATTTGGTGGGGAGGAGGAGGAGGAGATGTATCTGTGCAGTTTTCATTTTCCTTGTGTGTTTTTTTCTTTCTTGTAGTTTAGGTTTTTTGCAGTTTAGTTAATAAAGTTTTCTTCCCCTAAGTACGAGCCTGCTTTGCTTATTCCTGGTCACACCTCACAGCAGACACCAGGGAGAAGGTATTCTCATGGGGGCACTGGCATTGTGCCAGTGTCAAACGATGACAATAGAAAACCTTTCTGCTGCTCTAAAATGCTTTTATTTGATATGTATTTTTATCACCATTCAAATGAAAAGAGAACGGTTCCTCTATTCACTGCTTTTGTACTGGATTCAGTTCAATATGTGTTAACGGTGCAAAAAATCCTGCTGGAAGAAAGAATCTGCATAGAAATTGATCAAGACATGTGCTACAAGGGTCTTGTAAAGGTTCGAAGTTTCTCTACCTTTCTGGCAGTCAGTCTTCACAGCAAGACTTGATGAGGGATTTTGCTAGCGTTCTTTGACAGAAAGCAATAAGAAAACAAGCAAAATGGAGCAGCAGAAGAAGATAGCAGCAAAAGGCACATTATCCCCTCTGTTATTTATCATTGTCAAAACAAATTTTTTCTTGCCATGTTACATAAAATACCTTAGTAGAGCTAAAGACTAGAAAAATGCAACTCTGTTCTGGATTCATTAAAAGCAAAGCCATCTGTGGACAGAAGTGCCCAGCATGATGCTGGGAACTCCTAGCTGGTTTCACTAAGCTGTCTGAAGAACTGCATTTTCAGTGGGCTTTACTTGTGTGTCTGTAAGGTGGGGAGTTTATGTGTGGCCTTGAGCCCTGAGAGTGCCATGGGCACAGAGACCCATTGTGTAGCTCTCTGACCAGCCACAGCACACTGAGACAGGATGGATTACTCCCAGAGTTCACATGGTAGAAAGGTTTTCTGCCCCCATAAAGGACAACACGTCCATTTTCTTGCATAGAGCCATTCCATATGTTACAATGGTACCTTGAATTGATCAAGTGCTATTTGCACAATGGCCAGTGAGCTTGGATTCTTAAGCTTCTTGTGTTTGATCTGTTTCCCGCTTCAGTAAATAGCAAAACTTCCAAGGACTGCAAAGACAAGAAGATGAAGCTGCTAGCATATTTCAAATGTTTGCCTAATAAAATGGTGATTCTTGCGCCTATTTGCAATGGTAATTTCAGGTACCAAAACACCAGCTCTGCTCAGGGAAATTCTGAAATTGACTAGAGCTGTTTTCCATGTTTCTTAGCAGGTGAACTGAGACACTTCTACCTTTCAAGGCAAGGTGTTTGACAGCAGCCTCAAAAAGGCTCAGGCTGTTGGATGAAAAGGTGAAAAAACTGAGGTGAATGGGGGGAAATTTCACTTCTGGTTTATGTCATAGATTCAGCCAGATGATCAACAATCATTAGTTTAATGAGGTACCTGCGTAGTCTTTCACTCTCACAGATCCCCAAAAGCTTAAACCATCCAGCAGCTTCTTCCTTGCAACAAGTGCCACATCCAAAAGCCAGGCCTGGCCGTCACCTTCTCCTTGCAGCCTACAAGCTTTGCCAAGCCTACCGGTGATTCTCACTTTCCTTCTTAGCTGCACGGGCAAGCACATCCTGTCCATGTCGCCGAGCCCTTAGTGAAACCAAACAGCGGTTCACCTTCAAACAGCTCAGTGTGCCAGGACAGAAAGCTTTCACTCATCTGTCCCCTTGCCTTTTCCTTGCAGCCTTTTATTTTCAGAGCACACACCAAGGCATTGCACTTTGCTTCTCAGCTGAAGGCATTACCATATTGCTGGAGTCCCAATCATCCATCCATCTCCTTCTTGCACAAACTGCTTCTGTTGAAACATGTTCATGTGATATGCTTTCTTGCTCAGCTATTCACACTGTCACATTCTATGTCCTGCTTGCAGTCTGAATCTAAATGGAGAAGTTTCTGGCTATGTCTCACACATGCAGATGTGCCAGGATGAAAAGGTTGCTTGGACCTTGCCACTTATGTTCGAAAAAATCCATTCACTCCACAATCAAGAGACAGCTTTCTTTGCTTTACATCCTGCAAACTTCACACACACAGACACACAGACACACAGACACACAGACACACAGACACACACACACACACACACACACACGAGCTCTGCACTTTCTTTCCTTCTTTCTTAGCTGCACTCACTCACCTATTTCCCACCTTGACCTCTCTACCACTTTTCTCTTGGCCTTGCTGTGCATGGACATTTCCTCTTAAGATACTCATTGTGTTGCCTGTCCCTCCCCCACATTGCCTTGCCTTTCCTACCCAATCTTGCATTTCCTTGTCATTGCTGACCATTCCTTTATTTTCCTTTGCCTTCCTGACCCATGCATGTCCTTCCCTTGCCCTCCATACCAAGCCAGTGTCTTGCATTGACTTGCTCACCTATCCTTCTTTTGCTTCCCAGTTGTCTAGCTCCAATCTTTCATTTCTTTCTCCTTCTAGGACTCTTCTTGCCTTGCCTGCCTCTCTTTTGTGTTGCCTGGCAAAACCACCACTTGGCTTGCCTTGCCCTTGAACCCCTTCCTTGCCTTGCATTACCTTGCTCACCAGTCCCCCACCTGGAATTCACCACCTCTCTTTTTGTGGAATTTCTTCAACTAGCATTGCTCTGCCTGCTTCTCCTAGGATTCTCCAGGCTTCCACTAGCTTTTTTTTTCCTCAAGGTCCCAGCGTTTCAGGAGCATGTGAGAGGAAGCCTGGAGGAGGTCACCTGCAAGCACACCTATCTGTCTTGAATTTTGGACACAAAATTCATCTTTCACCCTTGGGCTTCAAGAGCAGAATGACAGTTCTTTTGCATACAAAGGAAAGCAGGCAACCCAAGTGTTTTAGGTGCAGATTAGAGATGGCTCATGCAAGATCAAGGCTGGACAGAGTGGTCTGTCCAGGCCGCTTTTGTGTACCAGCAATCTTTGAATGGACCTGCCACTTGCCTTGCTTTGGCAACCCAACCGTTTCCTTGCCTTGCCCTGCTGATTCTCCATTGCTTTGCCTTCCCTTGCATACTCATGCCTGATATTTGACCTGCCTACAGTTTTCCTACAGGGCTTTGCCTTGCCTAGCCCTTCCTGTTACCATTAATTCCTATTCCCAGCCTTCCTCTAACTTCTGGGACTTTTCCCACCTACCATTCCATTGGCTTCCCCTCACAGCTTCACTCTCTCCCTTGACTTGCCTACAATTGCCTACACTTGCTTTGCATTGCCTTACCTGCATGGAAGGCAAGGCAAAGAGTTGTAGGCAAGGCAAAGCAAAACCAGGAAGTTATTGGTAGGGCTAGGCAAGGCAGACATAGACAAGCAAGCAAAGCTAGGGTAGGATAGGCTAGGAAAACTAGGCATAGTACTGGAGGCAAGGCAAAGTCAAGTGACTTGGAGTGCCTTTCCTTCCTTGGCAAGTGAAAGATATGATGGCAATGTTGGTAGGACAGTTGATAAGGTATCGTGGGGAGGTATAGTCCAGCAAGACATTTCTGTCCTGGTCCCTTCTGTGTAGGAGCCATTGTTGGACAGAGTCAGTACTGGACGTGGTATGCAACTTTTGCTCGGTAAGTTCCTGAAGGAGAACAGCAATGCTTTCTCATGGGAAGGAAAAAACTTAACCCCAGTGTTGGAGGTGCAGATAAGAAGCTGTGTCGTGCAGTTTAAGGGCAGCAGCAACTTTCTATCCTGGCATATTTGGTTTGGAAGCACTGACTCAGTTTGTACAATCATGGAGACGGCATCCATCTTTGGAAGGCAGTCTCCTTCCTGAAAGAATCCATTTGGCAAGTGTTTTCCAACCCCTCGAGGCAGCCTTCTTGAAATTCTGCCAGCACACTTCTTTTGGACAAGGTAAAGTGCTGCGCTGGGTCTTGGTGTGCAGCCTAGCTAGTGCCCCACGCAGGTTCTTAGAAGACGAGGGGTAAAAATGTAAATTAAAAGTAGACATTTTCTACACTTCATGGTGTATCTTCATATAAGTCAGTTCTATAGAAGAGAGAAAATCACTTCTGGGGACATTGCAGGATTTGGATGCAGAGTCACACTCATCTTTTGTTTCTTTGTTGTCTGCTTGGCATGGAACACACTGCTTTGAAGAGGGAAGTGCCTAACAGACATTTCACTTTACAAAGACATATGCTTCTCTCTTCTTCTGAGACCTCAGCACAGAGCCCTTATTGGCATGGTAGTTTCCTTCCATGAGAAGGGAAACTCATCTAACCAGGCTTCATCTTCCCCTGCATCTTTCGGGGTAGTTCTTGGAAGAAAATAGATAACAAATTTTCCACTTCACATGATTCAAGAGAATGTTTCATTCTCTTCCTAATGTACTTCAGGGAACAAGCTATCAATTCCCTACTGTTTCTATGAAAAGGCATGAAGCTAATAATTAAATTCCCGTCGATCTAATAAGGAATCAAAGTCTTTTATGCCTGCAAGCATGCCCTTATGGTATGAAAAGTATGGATTGTCAAGGGTTGAAGAAGATCTGTATGAAAAGGGAGAAAACACAGAAGCATGCAGAAGTTTTCAGGTATGAAAGGGAAAACGACATTAAATTGTTAACGGAAAGAAATTGAAAGAGGGAGGAGGGAGGAGGCAAATGCTGCCTTTGAGGCAGCTGACACAAGGACCGTCAGCCTCATGAGCAAACAAGAGAACCAAATGAAACTTCACAGCAATCTCATCAACAACTTAATGGACAAATGTGCAAACCCTTTTTTTAATTTATTATGTAACTAATATATATAGAGATGTTCTTCATTCTGACAGAATTTTCAGGGAGCAAGCTAATGTATGGCACCTGGAACCAATGGTGTATTTGAAATGGCCAACATGCAGAACACACGGCTCCATCCTGAACACTACCACAGCAGAATCACAGGATCATAGAATGGCCAGGGTTGAAAAAGACCTTCAAGGACATCTAGTTCCAACCCTCTGACATGGGCAGGGACACCTTTTATTTGCCCAGGTTGCTCAGAGCCCCATCCAGCCTGGCCTTGAACATCAGGCTGGGGTGTCCAAAACTTCTCTGGGCAAGCTGTGCCAGTGCCCCACCACCCTCACAGGGAAGAATTTCTTTCTAGCATCTGATTTCAACCTGCCCTCTTTCACTTTGAAGTCATTGCCCATTGTCCTGCCTCCATAGTTTGTAATGAAGAGTCCCTCTCCTGCTCCCCTTCAGATACCAGAAGGTGTTGTGAGGTCTCCATGCATCCTTCTCTTCACCAAGCTAAACAGTCCCAATTCTCTAAGCCTGTGGGATGTGCTCTTGTCCTGAATACTGAACTGCAGTATTGAATGATGATTTTCTGAATCCTTTGAAGGCATGTTCTCTTTCAGCCTTGAATAAGCCTAAATAGCTTTGATTTGTGGGTATTGCAAGTGAGCAACAGAAATCACTGCCCTGGCTTGCCTTTTTTACAGCTCCTTTCCATGGGAGACTCCGTGCAAACATCACAGCTGGTGAGACAGTGGGCACACCATCATTCTGAAAGAGCTTTGCACAGTAAACATAGAGGAGGATTAAATATTGAAATGCAGATGATAGAAGCTGCCCAATAGACTCTGCTGGTGGAAATCAAATACTAGTCTAGTATTTTGAATGCAAATAATTCCTCCCAATGAGGCCAGACAGGATTGTTTGGCTTTGAATCTGAGCACATGGACAGTAGTGGATGGCCTACAGGTTGAAAACAGTGTAGATACTTCTCCTTTTTTTCATTAGTGGCTCAGAAACTAAAAAGGCAGCTACAGAATGGTGAATACATCCCTACAGATTCAAAAATGGTTGCTCTTCATTTGCATCTCCACCATAATAACAGATCATTAGAACTAAAGTACAGATGGGAATTTTATAGCTTCTCAGAAATGAAGCAGGAATTGGCCAATGGGCCTTAGCAGCAGCTACAAGTTTTTCAGCATGAGGCATCTCAAAAGTATTTTAACTGTACAGTACTTTTCTGTACTTTTGGCCTTTTATCTCAAGGCTGCAGTATTAAAAAAAAAAAAAAATAGAAAACAAGAAAAAGAAAACAAGAAAAAAACTCTACCAAATATATATATATTAATTACATGACTAAGATAATAAGCACAATCAGTATCATATATAGAAACAGAACCCATGGTTTTTAGCTTTCAACCTTGTCTTCTCAACACAGTCTCGAAAATGGAATTGTTCCCCTATCTGCCTTGAAACATTTTGGAGCAAAAAACACTCTAAGGTCCTGATAGGTGCTTTGGTCAAAAATCACTACTTCTGGTTTTCTATCCATAAGCAGAGTAACGGAGGGGAAAGCTGGTAGCTGGCCAAAGGAGGTAGGAGGAGTAATCATCATCCACAACCCTGGGGCTAAAGAAATTACCACAGAAAATTACCTGCATTATTACTTGTTCATGTGTTGGGTTGAAAGTTCAGAATCTGTTTACATTTTTTCCATCCCTCGAATGCAATATTTCACAGAATTTGAGCCCCTCAAACATCACTCCTGCCAGAACAGCCCACCATGTGCTGTCATAGGGGATCTGCTGATGCCCACTGATTCTTACCAGTCTAGTACTTGCCACTGTTGCAGAAGAACTTCTGAATAGTTTTGATTAATGCTCTTTGAGTGGTTGAAAACAAGAAAAGAATGACTAGACATTTGCATGGTCAAATCTCCTGATGGAATAAAAATAGGAGCATAATAAATGTATTCATTGTCATAAGAAGGGAGATGAAGGGTCCAAAAGATTACTTGCATACTTACTGTTCTAAATCCCTTGTTATCTGGCAAATTGCAAAAGATGCCAGGCTTTCACCAAAATGCAAATCAGATTAAAATGTGAAGCTTTACACTTTACTGGATATAAAACTTCATCATCCATTTTTAAATCTTAGAGACTGTGATGTAATCGTAATATCCTATTAATACCCCGAGGTTTAGAGCTGTAATTCAGAGAGAAAAGAAAGCTATTTTGAATTCATTCTATTCAATCATCTTGTCTGCACTCTCTCCTCTTGATTTTCACTTCTGAATCTCTGTATGAAAGTCATAGAGTTCTGGATTAATTCTTTTCAACAGTTTCCCCTGTAATTCTTCTTTTAAGGCAAACTTGTACAAATTCACACTTTCTTACCCCACCACTTCTAAAATTCTATTGAGAAGCAAAAAATCCCCCATCAAACAACTAAATCTCTGCTCCAATTTGCAGGGAAAAACCCATGCCATTAACTGCTTTCTTAACATATTCTTTATCTTGTATCAATATGGTAACCTATAATTTTTTTAGATTAGAACCAAATTCTTCAAGCTAGAAGGAAACACAGGTTTACTGGAGCTGATTCTGAGATACAGAAGTCCAGCAAGGAGTTCAGATGTCAAAAGAAGAGTCTGTACAACAAGATTCAGCACAACGTTGAGACATGTTAGCTATTTTTCAAGAAAAACCGCCAAACGGAAACTTTTTAGACTTCTATACTATCATGGGTGCCTGCTTCCAGAATCTGACCCAAGTTGCTGGAAATTAGCTGCAATATTACTGTAAACAATGCTATGAACGTAGGACATTGTAATTCTTCTTTTCCATTGAAAACCACAAGTGGAGTTGTGTCATTGTCTTCAAAATTCTGTATTTCCTTGCAAACTGGTAAAATCATGATAAATAAAATGTTCTGTTCATACAGTTTAAATCTAATAACATTCAAAATGAAAAAAAATCCATTCACATATGGTCTGCAATAATACAGCAGAGAGAAGATGAACCAGTCTGGTCTACAAAATAAAGTGAAGCAGAATTTGGGAATTTGGAACACCTTACGATGTAATATTTAAAGAAAAAAGAAATAAAATGTAACCTTCACAAACTCAATTCGTGATGCACAGACAGAGAAAAAGAACTAATTGCTACTAGAATTTCTTTCATTCTCAGACAAGAAGTTAAATGATCCTCTTGAATGCATGGAAGATTGCTGGGAAAGACATCAGCCTTCTTCTTTACAACATATTCTTCAGAACTCCAGGAGACAAATCATTTGAGCTATGAGGATCTTTCTCTCTGTAAAACTCCCAGAGCATAGCCAATATTCCATTCCTTTAGAGATCCTCATCTCCCTGGGTGACTGGTGGATAGTCTACAGCCCCAGTACATCAGCCAGACACTCTGCCTTATTTAGCATGGCTACTGCAGCAAGGACATCATCTATACTGGCTTTCTATCCAAAAGATATGCAAGGCACAACAAAGAATACACCCAAAACACTGAGTACAGCTTATGGCCTTCAAAACAAAAATCTCAGGATGGCAATACCGGATCTTCCAATCCAAACCATCAGGAAACATTTCTTTAGAGGTGAAAAAAAGCTTCTGTTGATTGTACAAAAAATAGTTATGTAAACCAGTGTTGCATGACCCAATATTTCTATTGAACTGGAACTATTTTGATCAATATTATTGATCCATTTCTTTTCAGTGCATTTCGTAAAAAACGTAAAGTATCATTTAAAAGGAATTATTGGATCCATACTAAGTACTAGGGATTAGTTAAGGTGTTGGTTTTGCATGGCTTGGTTTTTGGTGGGGAGGGAAGAAGCCAGCCACAGAAATGATTTTTTGTGAAAAGCTCCTAGAAGCTTCCTCCATGCCTGGCCAAGTGAATCCCTGCTTGGCACTAAGAAGAGACATGCTGTTAGGCCAATTAGAGAAGCTGGTAGTGCCTTGGTGATATATTTAAGAAGGAAATCAAAACTGCAGCCAGTTAACTCTTAAGTTTGCAAATTTTTCGGTTGGCACGTCTTCTGGTTTGAAAGCAAAACCAGCAAGAGACGCTGTTGCAGTGTGTGTGTTTGATTGTAATGCAGTTCTAGTAGTCAGTTTTATAATACTTCCTCTTTTGTGCTGTTGTAGCATATTTTATTCTTAATGGATGTGTTGTTAGTTTTTGCCCTAGTTGTCCATCTCCCCAAAGACGTGCCCTTTTGTTCCCTGTTTCTCCTCCCACTGAATGTCAATCCCTCCCCAAGCCTGTCCCTTTCTCTAGAAACTTCCCTAGCAATTTGATATCCTTCAAAACCCCACTGGGTTTGTTTAAGTTCTTCTCCTCCCCTGTAGTCCCTTATTGGTTTAAACATTATGTTCCCCACTTTGTGGTCCACCCCAAGCTTCTCCCAGTGCATTAAAGATTGTGTCCTCCCCTGGGACCTCTCCCCATTTCTAAGTTGATGTATGCCTTTGGGTCAGTGTCTTTCTGTCCCTGACCCTGCAGGGAAGAAACTCCTTTGGAAAAATTACAGAAGACCTCTCCCTGCTCCTTGTCCCTGCCCTTGGTTCAGTCCTATCCCCAATGCAGTCCACCTGTGCCATAGAGCAGTTGTGCCCTACAGCTGCACCCTGGATCTGACAGCTTTCTGGGGGCAACCCACTCTCACTGTTGGTGTCAGGAGCTAGTCAGGCTGAAGAAACCCAGCACCGCAGCAAGACTCCAAGTCAGAAATACAATTTATTAGGAAAAGGAGAAAAAACCCAAATCCATGCAATAATACAAAAGAAAAAGCACTAACAGAATACAACCTGACACCCAGCTAGTTAGGGTGGTGGCAGCAGCAGCTGGATGAAATGATCTTGTTGAAGTGGTGATCCTGTAGAAACCATCTGGTAGCTCTTGTCCTCTGGAAGACCAGTGGGTAAGGGTGGTCATTCCTCTGGGAATCCAGTGGGAAGACTGGTTGTGGTGTCCCTAAACCCAGATTATATCCATCTGGAGGTGCTTAGCTCCTCTCCCCTGGGTGGAGCATCTGGCAATGCGCCATCATTCTGAGTCATGCGGTGGGTCCTTGATTACCTGTTGAACAGAAATGGCTCCCGGAGGGAGTCATCTCTGAATCATGTGGCAAACGATGCCCCTCCTGGTTTCAGCAGCTCTTGAGGATGGTTACATTTTTATATTGTAACCTAAGACAATATAAGATGCATGGTTTTGCATTTGCAGGAAGTTTGTATGGATTTGAAAAGTGCCCTTATAGTAGAGGCACAAAAGTATTCTCATACACTTTTTAATCATCTTCAAACCAAGCAATTCTCACAATAACCTACCACATGAATGACTTGCAAGTGAGTTGAAGAAACACGGCAAAGATAAGTAGTGTTCAACTGCAGAGAATCGTTTAGGGACACCATACCTTTATATACCTTTATATACCTTTATATTTTAAATCAGGAAACATGGATGGACTGATATTTCCCCTTAGTTGACTACAGAACCAGCGGTCCCTTGCAGGAGGATGTTTGGATTCAAGATGACACCAGCAACTAAGAGCATGGTTACATAGAAGGTGCTACTTTTAGACCAGAACATTCAACTACTTAAAGATAGATAGGAGAATAGCTGACTAGTGACAGCTCTGACCAGAAGAGTCTGTGGCTTATCCCATGGGAACATAACAATTTCAATATTAAAAAACCATTCATTTCAGAGGACCAAGCATCAGTAAAAATAAAAGGTCGAGTAAAGACATCCTAGTGCTCTTCTTATCAGAAGCATGTTCCTCCATATGAAAGTATTTAGGAAAGGACAGTCCATTCATAAAGAAAGGTGTGCCAGTTAGAAAACCTGTAGAACAACACAAGACAAACTTACACAATATACATCCTCAATTGCAAAATGAAGAAATAGTAATTTCAATCTTCCATGGAATTAATTGCATTTTATTTGTTCTTTTCATTTCAGCTGCTAAAAAGTTATTTTTTACGACTAAATTTTATGAATTCATCAGAGCTATCTTTCTGAATGTCTGCATACCCCTACAAAACCCTGAGGTGACAAAGAGAAGGGCAGTAGAAGGAAACCTGGTCCATCTCTCCCTCCTTGAAGCTTTAGGCCAGCGAGTGATTAGAATTTAGTCACTGCGTTTGAGGTAAATAGCTTTACCAAGAGAGAATATTATGCAGCCTTTATCTTTCCTTTTGGAGCTGATCCACTTTGTAGCCATAAATTCTTGACTCAGTTGGTGAGAAACAATGGCATTACAGCCATGGATGTTCAAGTGCACTGATGGGAAATGAAGTTTCCATCTTCAGGTCCTTGCTTCAGTAAATATTCCAAATTCATCAGAAAGAAAGTTCAAAGACCAGTAATCCCCACTCAAATGACCTAATTCGAATAGTCTGTATGCATAAGAGACATCAAACAGGTGCTGTCATCTGTTAGGGGAATACCCAAGCAGTACATGATTGTCTCGTTAGGCGGCGACAATTTTGGAAATAATTTATTTTTTTGTATTGCAAGTGAATGATCAATACATTTTATTACTGGATAAGGTAAAATAATGTCTTCTGCATCCTCTCAGAGGGGAAGCTTCCCTAGATCTAAAGCTGCTCAGGTCCATGATAGGATGCTTTGTCTTAAAATGGAACTCTAGTTTTTGTCCTTTTGGATTGCTTCCATAGCTTTTCACTCACTCTTCAGGTAGCTGTTAATATGTCCTGTTATCCCATGAAAACTTTTATGGGCACAGTCACTGAATTGGTACGTATTCCATGAAGTGCACAGACCCCATTGAGATGGAGCCACAGGTCTCAAGGGAGTTAGCAGATGTTATTCTGAGGCCACTCCTAATCACGTTTGATGGATCATGGTGACTGAAGAAAGTGCCCAAAGACTGGATGAAAGCAAATGTCACCCATCTTCAAAAAAGGCAACTAGGAGGACTTGGAAAAGTACAAGCCAGCCAGCCTCATTTTTATCCCCAGGAAGCTGATGGAGCAGCTAGTGCTGGAAAGCATTGCCAGGCACATGAAGGAGGACAAAAGAATGTAGTCAGCATGGATTTACCAGGGGAATGTGATGCTGAACAACTTTTTAAACTCGTCTGATGAATCAACTTGCCTGATAGATGAAGGGAATATTGTCTGCCTGGGCTTCAGGGAGGTTTTTGACATTTCTCTACATGGCAGCACACATACCTACCAGAAGGAATAGTGCCAAGAGGAGGGAACCAGTGTCTTTTCAATGATGCTCAGTGAAAAGACAAGAGGCAGTGGGCACACACTGAAATACAGGAGATTGCCTCTGAACATCACCAAATGATTTTCTTACTGTGAGCATGATTGAACCACGGCACAGACTGCCCAGAAAGATTGTGGAGCCTGAAATTTTGAAGACATTAAAAGTTATTAAGATAGAATCCTGGGCAAGAGGCTCTAGGGATTCTGGTTTAAGCAGGGGGGTTGGGCCTGGTGAGCCCCACTGACCCCTTCCACTCTCATTCATTCTGTCCTAGTGAATTCTCTTAGAGATACATTTCAAGCACTGGCATGTCAAGATTCTGCGCAGAGAGAGATCTAAATGGACATGGGATCTAAGTTCCTTAAGTACTGTTCAAGAAGACAAGTGGGACAAGTGTCTCTTCCATAACTGAATCCCTTTCATGGGAAAATTCCCCAGCTCTAGAAAGATCTTCTGATATGCATGCTTAAGACTGACACTGGCTGAGCAAATTTATCCCTATGTGTGCCCAAGACCAGTTAGGATCTTCACCAAAAGTGTTGGCAACATAGTCACAGAAGTTATATTGTTAAGAAGTGACAACTTAGATCAGAATGGCAAATACTGGTTCACAAAATGTATTAATGTATGGGAATTATCTACTTGGGTTCAAAAAAAAAAAAAAGACATGGTCTTTATCAATTTTATTGTAATATTGATAAGGGAAGAAAAAGACCTAAGTCATTAACTTTCTTAACTCTAATAAAGATTTTAAAAATTCCTTGTAAAAAATGGATCATAATTATCAGACTATGAAACCGTTTTAGGTAGGAAAAAAGTTACAAATTTGTCTAGATAGTGGCAAAGAAGCCAAGAAAATAGGAAAAAAACAAAAAGAGAGCAAAAGAGTCAGCTTCAGTCTGCAAGCTCATTCTAGAAGTTGTCTGCTAGAAAAAGGAACCCCCAGTTGAATTTCCAACGTATTCATGCACTTGATTCAGTAACTGGTCAATGTAAAAGCCAATCCTTTTGTACAACTTCTCCCAGCAACAAAAACTCCAACAGGTTGACATCAACATCGTGCCTGTCCCAGATGTATTTAAAAGAGAAATGATGCTTTCTTGAAAATCTATTTGCATAAAAGTTGCAAGACATTGGAGGGATTCTCCACATTCTCATTCCTCCATGTGGCTTGAAAGTAGATTTGATAAAATATGCAACAAAGCACATGATTTATAAGGTAGAGTAAAATGGATGATTTAGGAATTGATCTCTTGTTGATATTAAACTTCATATCCACTCTCTGTGAAGTTTCTAAAACAAATGATGGAGCTGAGGCATGAATCTGCCCCAACAAGTGTTAAGCAGACATACACCCTCCCCTTCACATGCCCCCCTTCCACACACACCTAGGCACACACAGAGGTCAGCATAGCGGATCATGAACACCTTGGAAAAGACTGAAATACTAAATGCCTCTCTTTGTGGGCAAAAGAGCTGGTGCAATAAGTCAAATATCTGGTACAAAAATTCTGTTTAATATCTACCTCTTATTTAAAAGACAGCTTTTCATTTAATTATATTTACAGAATATTTTCATTTCATTTGTTGCTTTAAAATTACTAAGTTCTCATGTGTTGTATGTCTAGGAATATTTTCTTTTAAAAATAGGAAAAAATAGATGATATCTTTTCAGATGAAAACATCGGTTTATACAATTTTAAACTATCATGATATGGAAGAAGTTTTTTGTCCCTCACTAAGGCGGAAGAAGTATTTGGACCACAGATCATTTACAATTAAATACTTGACATTTTTAAGATGCTTTCAACCAATTTTGAGCCTCATTGCTTATTCATTGTAAACAGTAATTTTTCAGTGAAGGGAAAGTGTGTGTGGTGTATCTACATTATGTTCAAACCCAAATCCTACTAGTGGCCAGGCTGAACTCCAGTAAATAATGTCCTGAATAATATTTTGCCACCTTCTTTGGCACTTCATGAAATCCTAACACGATGAAGTGCTGAACTACAGAGATTTTCTCTTAGAGAATGTCCCCTCTTGAAACCCATCCCATGTATTTTATGCTGTAATTCTTATATTTTTAAAATTTGCTATCTTCTGCATAGTTTTCATTAATCTGTTACAGTAGTGAAAATAACAGATAAATGTAATTTTGTACAACTTTTAATTTACCCCAAGAGCTGAGAGAAAACTTGCTCTTATACTTCAATCCAAGTTTCTTCTATATTCAAACTTTGTTTCTCTGTCGCCCTGGTTTTTTAAGATTCTCAAGGCCTTCTGATGTTTACATTCTTCTAAGGAACTTTATCATGCACTTTCTTGTAAATAACTTGTTATTCACATTCCTTTGATGGAGGAGGAGAGAATTGATGGACTATTGTGGTAGCCAGTGTCATTGGAGAGGTGTCACTGTCACCCTCCAATCCTCTGTCACCTTTGTAAAACTATATATATAGGAGTCAGAAAATAAAACTTCCCTTTTTTTCCTTCACCTTGAGAGAGGTGTGTGCTCGTGTTCCTTTGTGTCTGATAGCGACATCTGGTGACCGCCGAAGTGTGTTGCAGCCTAGGCTAAGAAGCGGACAGTGAGCAAGTTTGGTGAGGTGTTCACCCACCCCACCCCCCTCTCTGTGGTGCTTTGTCTACTATTCTTGGGTCAATGGCAACCTCTCTGAGTGTCGGGGACGATTCCCTCATTTTGGAACTCTGGAAAGCGGTTCTGGAGTGGAGACAGGTTTCTGTTTCCTGGGATGATTTTGAAAGATTGATTCTTTGGGCCCGAGAGCGGGGTTTCTTTTCGGTCCCTGGGAAGGTGTTCTCGAGGGAGGAATGGTCTCTCGTAGGGGCCTGTCTCATGGAAGCTCTCTTTGATGATTGCACTCAGGATGTCGGGTCTCTGTTGATTCAATGGAAAAGATGTGAGGAGCTCTGGCGGGATTCTAGCTCTTGCTCTTCTCGGAGTTCCCAGGGAAGCCCTTCTGTCTCGGACGTGGAGGAGGGAGAAGGTGAACTTCTCTGTGACATAGAATCCCCCTCCACGCTACAGGACGGTGTGTCCTGTGCGGGGGATGGGTTGGCCTCTCTTTATGCCTTCCCAGCGTTGGAGGGTCAGCTTCCGCCTCGAATTGAGTCCGATTCTGTGACGACCTTGTGTCCACACTGCGGTGTATCCACCACATTCCCCCTGAGCGCGGCGGGGGTGGGCTCTCACTCCCCCGGGTCGGGCTCCTCTGTGGGGGAGGCGGCTTCGTCTGTCTCTGGGCCTGCGCAGCCTGCTGGGCAAGCGCAGTCGGTGGAGGACGCTGGGGGCAGGGCGTCACCGGTCTCTGGGTCTGTGCAGCGTGCTGGGCATGCGCAGTCGGTGAAGGCGGCCGGGGGCGGGTCGTCGGTCGGTGCTCCGTCCATCCCCGCTCCGGTCGGCGGGCAGCCCGCCCCTCTCCGCTCGGTGGGGGCGGTGCCCACTGTGGAGTCTTGCGGCTTGGGGCGGGCTCTCATAGGGGGCTTGCCCGGCTCCCTGGTGCCGCCCTGCAGAGATGCGGCTCCACGGGCCGCGCCGCCCTCGGCATCCCGCCCAACCCCCGCGTCGGGGGTTGGGGCCCCCGCGCAGGTCCCGTCCCGGCCCGTGCCAGATTTGCGGGCTGTGCCGGCACCTGCGTCCACCGAGGCATCCCCTGCCGGAGCTGCGGCACGGCAGGGCGCTGGGGTATTTACCTTTAGCGCAACTGCTGACATGGCTAGTGGGAGGCCGGTGGCTGCTCGGGGCCATGGCGCCTCTTCATCAAATCTTTGGACGCTTCCTGCGTGCCAAGTGACTGTGCGGCCGAAGTACCCCGAGCGTTTCTGGCGAGAGGTGAAAACCAAGGGTGACGAGATGAATGAGCCTGCCTCTTCGCGGCATCTGCAGGGTCGCGGAGTGAGCTTCTCTGGCTCTGCCGGTGCTGCAGGGGACACAAGGGCGAGTGCTGTTGTCCTGGGTCCCAGTCAATCATCCCTCGTTCCCATGGGGCCCAAGGGCCGGGACACAGCAGGTGCGGTGGCTTTGCCAGGGGGTCCCCAGGCTTTCCCTGTGATCAGGGGCGTTGCTCACAACACCTATGAACCCCTTTCATATAAGCTGGAGAAGGAACTCCGCGAAGCAGTTACCCAGCGTGGTTTGGGGTCTGCTGAGGTTATGCAGATTCTCCGGAGGATTGATACGGAGGTGTTAACGCCTCATGATCTCCGTCGTGTGGCACACTCTCTTTTTGACCCTGTGCAATTTGGTGTTTTTCAGACCAAGTGGGCTCGTTTGGCAGCCGAAGCAGTGGTGAAAAATGCTGCACTGGGGCAGCAGGACCCCAGGCATGGGGTTGTTGCTGACATGCTAATGGGGACAGGGCATTATGAGAATGTTCAGGGGCAGGTTGGATTTGATCCCCTTGTGCTTGACCAGTGCCACACACTGGGCATGGCAGCCATTGTCCAGACCCTGGAAATGGCTGCTCCGAAGCAGCCATTTTCGACCATTGTCCAGGGGGATGATGAGCCTTTCATGGAATTTGCGGCAAGGCTGATTGCGTCTGTGGAAAGGCAGGTGCCTGATCCTCTGGCTAGGGACGTTACAATTGCAAACCTTGTTAGGTGTAATTGCAATGCTGCTTGTAGGAGGGTCATAAGGGCTCTGCCTGGTGTCCCTAATATCTCCCAGATGGCGGAGGCCTGTGCAGACATCGTTCCCTCGGGTCGGAAGTTGGCCGCTGTGGCTGCCACTGTGCAGCCAGTTTGGGCGGTGCCGCAGGGCAAACGGCCACAGCAGGGGACTGCGCAGGCTGGCAAGAAGCGAGGGAAGAAAGCGCAGAAGGTCAAATTCCCCATGTTCTTGTGCGGTCGGTGTGGTAGGCCAAATCACATGTCTAATGTTTGCAAGGCGACTGTTCACGTTAACGGCCAGGCCCTGCCGGGCTCGGGAAACGTCAAGCGGAGCGCGCAGGAGGGACGCGCCCAGACACAAGCTTCTCTCCAGACCCCGGAGCCGATGGAGGTCTCCTTTGCCGGCTTGCAGCCAGCACCCGCGGATCCGCAGGTGTGGATGTCTGCACCGCAGCAACAGTCGTCTTAGATTCTTCTGAGATATATAAGGTTCCCCTGGATGCCTTTGGCCCTTTGGGTGGGGGCAGGAGTGCTCTCCTTATGGGGAGGTCCAGTGCCACCCTTCAGGGCATCATTGTTCACCTGGGGCTTATTGATGCAGACTTCACAGGCCAGATTTGTGCCATGGTCTCCACACCCACCCCCCCCGTCACTATCCCGAAAGGGACGCGGCTTGCTCAACTTGTGCCTTTTAAGTCCTCTGTTCCCAGGACAGCTGACCAGTCGCGTGGAGCAGGCAGCTTTGGATCCACTGGGCCGCCTCAAGTTCACTGGACTGCCGTCCTGACCAAGGACCGTCCCGAGATGCTGTGTACCCTGTCTGTTCCTGGTGTGGCGCCATCAGAAATCCACCTCCGCGGGCTTCTCGACAGCGGTGCTGACGTCACGGTTCTCTCCCTGGCCGTCTGGCCCCCGGAGTGGCCCTTGGATCCGGTGGGGACGTCTGTCGCAGGCCTGGGAGGGACGGCGCAATGCTATGTGAGCCAGCGGCCTGTGCTGGTCACGAACCCAGAGGGACAGACGGCCTGGGTTAGGCCTCATGTTACTTCTACTCCTGTCAACCTTTGGGGGAGGGATGTTCTGTCTGTCTGGGGGGTGCGCATCGGGACGGATTTTTGATGGGGGCCACTGCAGTGAAGGGCGAAAAGTGTCCAACGCCTCCTATACGGTGGCTGGTGGACAAACCTGTGTGGGAAAAGCAGTGGCCCCTTCCTAAAGTTAAATTGGACGCCCTTCGAAATCTGGTGCAGGAGCAGCTGGACCAGGGCCATTTGGAACCTTCTTCCAGTCCCTGGAACACTCCTGTCTTTTGTATAAAAAAGAAATCTGGGAAATGGAGGTTGTTGCAGGACCTCCGAAAGATTAATGCCGTGATGGAAAGCATGGGAACATTGCAGGTGGGCATGCCATCACCTACCATGCTTCCTGCGGACTGGCCGGTCCTCATTGTGGATCTGAAGGATTGTTTCTTTACAATTCCTTTGCATCCCAATGATAGACCGAAGTTTGCCTTCTCGGTGCCAGCAATTAATGAGGCTGAGCCTGCACAGAGATATCAATGGAGGACATTGCCTCAGGGAATGCGTAATTCTCCTGCCATATGCCAGTGGTATGTGGCCCGTGCCTTGTCTGGAGTTCGCAAGCAGTTCCCTGATGCACGTCTGTATCATTATATGGACGACATTTTGGTGGCAGCATCCACCCAGGATGAGCTGCTGAGGATTCAGCCTCGGTTGCTCGATGCTTTGCATGCTCATGGACTGCAGGTAGCTCCAGAAAAGGTGCAGCAACAACCACCTTGGAAGTACTTGGGGGTAAAAATTCTGGAACGGACGATCCGTCACCAAGAGGTGCAATTTGTGCATTCTGTGAAGACGCTGAATGATGTTCAAAAATTGGTAGGTGTCATCACTTGGTTACGTCCATATTTGGGACTAACCGATGCACAGCTGTCTCCTCTGTATGATCTGTTGAAAGGAGACTCTGATTTGAAGTCACCTCGCACACTGACCCCTGAGGCACGTGAGGCATTGGAGGTGGTTCAGCGAGCTGTTTCGGCTTGCCAAGTTTATCGCATTGATCCCTCCGTTGATGTCACTGTGTTCGTCACCACTCCAGGTTCATATCCCACAGGCATCATTGGCCAATGGAATGACAAATGGTCTGATTCCTTGCACGTTCTGGAATGGGTCTTCCTGCCCCATCAGCCGCAGAAGACGGCAACTGCATTGTTTGAGCTGATTGCTCGCTTGATAATCAAATGCCGGCAACGGTGTTTGCAATTGATGGGTGCGGATCCCGCAAAGATCATACTCCCGGTGCAACGGGAGGATTTTGACTGGAGCTTTGCAAACAGCGTGTCCCTGCAAAGTGCTCTGGAAAATTTTTCAGGGCAGATCACTTATCATCTGCCCAGCCATAGGCTACTGCATATGGCAAAGTCTACACAAATTTCTTTGCGGCCCAAAAATAGTCAGGAACCTGTGCAAGGACCAACCGTCTTCACTGACGGTTCAGGGAAAACAGGAAAGGCCATTGTTACCTGGCGGGATGGATCTGAGTGGCAGGTTCTGGAAGGCCATCAGGATGGGTCAGCCCAATTGGTTGAATTGAGGGCTGCTGTCATGGCATTTGAGAAATTTTCCCAGGAACCTTTCAACTTGGTCACGGATTCCGCCTATGTGGCTGATATCGCACAGCGGTTGGGTCATTCGGTTTTGAAGGAGGTCAGTAATTCTGCCTTGTTCCATTTACTGAAGACCTTGTGGTGTGCCATTCAGGCCCGGGTTCATCCTTTCTATGTTCTGCATGTGAGGAGTCACACTGATTTGCCAGGCTTTATTGTGGAAGGTAACGCGAGGGCTGACAAGTTGGCTAACCCAGCGTGGGTAGTGCCTCAGCCTGATACACTCGCGCAGGCCAAGGCATCACATGGGTTTTTCCACCAAAATGCACATACCCTGCAGAAGCAGTTTCAGCTGACGCCAACTGAGGCTCGTGACATTGTTGAGTCATGTGATGACTGCCACGCACTTGCTCCGCCTTTGCCAGCAGGGGTAAACCCCAGGGGCCTTAGGGCCTTGGAGCTGTGGCAGACCGATGTCACCCTGATTGCCGAGTTTGGCCGGTTTAAGTCTGTGCATGTCACGGTGGACACGTTCTCCTCTGCGATGTGGGCTTCGGCTCACACTGGGGAGAAGGCCCGTGATGTCCTCGCCCACTGGAGGCAGGCCTTTGCCGTTCTGGGCATACCTTCTGCTGTGAAAACCGACAATGGTCCTGCTTACGCATCGCAAAAGGTGCGGCAGTTCCTGCAGTTGTGGGGTGTCTCACACAAGTTTGGTATCCCTCATTCTCCCACTGGCCAGGCTATTGTGGAACGCGCTCATGGTACTCTGAAGCGGGTTCTTCAAAAACAAAAACGGGGAATGCAGGGTGAAACCCCGCAAAGTCGGTTGGCAAAAGCTTTGTGCACAATTAATCATCTCACTGTGCCACAGAACTCAGATAACCCTGTCATTTTGAATCACCATCTCTCGTTGCAGGCTGCGGATGAGGCACATCAGCCTCGGGCAAAGGTTCAGGTGCGGAATTTAGTCACCAAACAGTGGGAAGGTCCCTATGACCTTATCGCTTTGGGGCGCGGGTATGCTTGTGTATCCACAGATACTGGGGTACGCTGGGTACCTTCGAAATGTGTTCGCCCTGACCTGCGACCGCAGAGGCAGAATCCAGCCAACGAGCAGGATGGAAGCCGTGACCAACCTGAAAGGCATCAGGCGGATGAATCATTGAATGATGACTCGGATGCAGATGATGAGAGTGATCACTCAGATGATTCCTCTGCAAATGGACACTGAACATCGTTCATGCTTCTTTTTGCATTGTTCACTTTCTTTTCCTTTTTCTTTTTTTTTAAAACAGAAAAGGGTGAGATGTCGCCCTGGTTTTTTAAGATTCTCAAGGCCTTCTGATGTTTACATTCTTCTAAGGAACTTTATCATGCACTTTCTTGTAAATAACTTGTTATTCACATTCCTTTGATGGAGGAGGAGAGAATTGATGGACTATTGTGGTAGCCAGTGTCATTGGAGAGGTGTCACTGTCACCCTCCAATCCTCTGTCACCTTTGTAAAACTATATATATAGGAGTCAGAAAATAAAACTTCCCTTTTTTTCCTTCACCTTGAGAGAGGTGTGTGCTCGTGTTCCTTTGTGTCTGATAGCGACATTTCTCCACCATCAAGATTCTCTTTTGTTGCAGCTCCTGGCCCCATCCAACCTGACCTTGAATACTTTCCGGGATGGGACACCCACAACTTCTCTGGGCAACCTGTTCCAGTGTTACAGCACTCCCACAGTCAAAAATGCTTTCCTTTCATCTAATATGTGTCAGAAATAATAAATCTAGGCATATAAACTTAGAGTAAATATTGGAAATTCTTTTGATTTGAAGCACATTTTATATGAATACTGACTTACAGATGACTAAAATATGTTGATGGGCATTTGAGCTTGACACTTTTTGAAAAAGTGCGTGGAATTTAAAATTAAAACCAGAAAAATTAAAAACTTCTTGCCATTTTCTTTTTCCTCTGATATTCAAAATTGCATCTGTCAAATATCTGTGCTTCATACATGCTGAGTGCATCTCAGACACTCTCAGAAAAAAAAACTTTTTTTTCAGACTAAGTCGCGGTTTATGTAGAACACCAGTACTAGTGAAAGTTTTTCTGGGCATAGGGGGAACACCTTCTCATTGGATTTGTGTGCAGAATGCATTTTATCCAAACTGGAAAATTGACCTCAGCTGTGTGCTAATCATCATTCTTACTGCATCAGGCCTAAAGATTCTGTGAAAAGTAGCCTGTGGACCTTGAACATAGCTCATGTGAAACAGATGAGAGGTAATGGAGAAGTGAGGGAGAGAATAAAGAGCATATGGCCCAGTACGGACACCAGAAAGTACTTCTTCATGTGATCCACAGCCTGAACAATTGTTTAGCACCCTTTAAAGGCTGTGTTTGACAAGCAGGGCTGAAGCAGGTCTTCAAAATATGCGGGAGATCAAAATCCATTGAAGCAAATTCCCCTGGCCAGTCACCTGGCTGCTGTTAATTCACCCTCCATACCAGCTGATCAGGCCTAACAATGCTGCTGCAGAAGTATTGTGGAAAAGGTAGGCATATTTTCGCAGATGCAGGGGAAAATCCCCTTGGATGATGATTCCAAGGGATAACTTGATGGAGCAAGTTACGTACCCTTGTCTACTGTGCAATATCTAAGTTGGTGAGTTCACTCTCAGCATCACTTTAGAAAATAAATGTTTGATCCACAAAAAAATATTTCATATGTCCTGTTTGCCTGCTTCATTTCAAGCAATGAATAGGCTATGTTCCATGATCTTATGTTTCCTTAAACTGTAATCATTTTTTATTTCTTTCTAAATCAGACACTGTCTATTCATAAGATTCAGATGTTCATGGTAGGGGTGTAATTAAATTCACATGTTAGAAACTATCCTTCTTGTTATCTTTTTTTTAAATTACCCACATGTAACATCAGTCTGAGAGCTCAAGAAAACCCCTTCATTCACTGTTTTCCAAGTATCATCTATGTGATATAAATTCTGCTTAAGAAATCACACCCATCCATTGCCATGTAACACAACTAGTAACGCTTTCACAACCTTTTCTTCATCATTAGGTATTTTGGTGAAGTGAATGATTAGAACATAAGTAAGGGCATTTGTTCAAGATGCTCCAGAAAGAGCTGTGGTCTGTTCTCTTCTTTGCTGTCTATGTTAGCACTGAGCTGCAAAAAAAGAAAGATTACTGGGAAGAGTGTTACTTTTAATCTAAATTTCTAAATTATGTTTGGAAAACCCTGTTAAATTACAAGGTGCTCTTTTAAAATATGGCATCTTAAGGGAAAAAGTCAGGTTTAAAACCTCTTTGTTTTGAGACAGTTGCTTCTGAGGGAAAAAAAATAAATTGGAGGCATCTAAGGTCTTTAGCCATACCATTTTGAAGATTGATTCAAAACACAGTTTCTTCATCTAGGGAGAACAGAGGACCATAGATGCAACCCATTTGAAAATGGAGTTCTATTTTTTCTGGTTGGGATTACCGGACATCATTTCTTGCGAAGTCAAGGGACTGCAGTGAGCTCTCCAATAATTTCCTTCCCTGAAATTCATCTGTATTTGCTCCCTTGTCCAGAGTCCCCATTTATTAGTGATGGTATACTCCATCTATGCATTAGAATATTCACCTAGAGCGTGTGACTCATACCTGCTAGGTTAAATTAGCTGAAACAGAATGGATAGTTACAGTTGCTTGTATACAATAGTCTTATTTTGACAAGTTTTCTTTAGACAATGTTGAAGTAGCACTAGCAAATAGGAAGTACAGGGAAAGACACTCTTCTGCTTTCTCAAGTTTCCTGTAGTTCAATAGACGCCAAAAGACTTTTTGTAGTACTGCTACTGTCTTGTAGGAATACTTGATCTAACCCTACCTTTGATAAAATTACTAATGGGTTACTTTTCTACAAGGCAGAACATTTTTCTTTTAATACTATGGTTTTTGTAAGTTGGAAACATGAACTTGTGCACCAGTCACGTGGAATGTACTCCTACTTCTTAATAAGTTTCACAACCTTGTTTAGAAAATATGGACTCTGTGTAACTTCAAAATAAGAATTCTGGGCATCTTCATTCTATTGTAATTTTTTTTTCTGCCCTGCTGGTATTGTTTTCTATCATTTTTACCAATAGAAATATTTTTCCCTGACACCTATGGAAAATACCAATGTTTACTCAATAGTGCAGCATCAGTACATTATTTAGAATTCTTTCAACATGGTCCCAAACATATCTGACAGCTAGACAGCAGAGGTTAGCAACAGTGAATGGGAATAACTTCTGAACCATTTCAGTATATTTCCCAGGAAGGGCTTTCTTTCTGCCACTGCAAATTTTCCCAGAGATATTGTCTGGTTAAGAGTTGCATCAAAAGAGTATTTTTGCACAAACCTTGGGGCAAGCTCTGTCTCTGATTTACCATTGAATGCAAAGAGGATGAAAGTGCTGCTTCAAAGTCCTGTGTGCACTTTCTGTACCAAGAGGGGGGTGACCCCAGAAAAAAGTTTTGATCTCTCTTCAGAACACAAGGCATGTCATCACCTCATTCATCTTCTTCTGGGACTCATAGCATCTAAAGACTAAGAAGCTCTCTTGCTTGCTAAAGTGTATTCAGCAAAAAAACCTTGTCTCATCAGCAAATTTGAACACAACTACAATCGAGTCAATTCCAATGTTGGCAGGGCAATACTCTACCCCAGTAGTAACATGCCACTATTAGAAGACTGTGTAAAAATGTTTGTGTACACAGTAATCGGAGGGAAAAATAGAATTGGGAAGAACTGCACATTGTTCTGGAAAAAGCCTCCTGCCACAGTCTTACAGACATAATTTTCTGTTCTGGAAAAAGCCTCCTGCCACAGTCTTACAGACATAATTTTCTGGTATCATTTTTAATAGCTGTGGTTTTGTAAATTTTGTATAAGATAAAATATTACTGCACCTTTATGTTTCCTTAATAGAAGTACAGCCATTTCATAATAGAATAGAAGTAAGTCATTTGAATATGTACAAATGGCCTTTTCAAATACATATGCTATAGCACACTGTGAAAGTAATTAGCTATAAATAGAAATCTAAAGGTTTAAGAAGATTTTGAGGAAAGTAAGTCTAAGGTGATAGAAGAAGAAGAAAACAGCAGTTTTCTTCTGGTGAAAATAAAAGAGGACATTGTACAGTGGAGATGTATTATTTCACTTCCTGAAAAACTGAGTAGGTTTGCTATTGCCAATGGTTTTCATTAGGAAGGAAGAGATTCCTTTGGAAAAAAACTCCTTCAAATTGACTTGACATAAATGTTATGACACTTAACTTCACCAATCCTGAAGTAAAATTCTCATCACTTGATACGGAAATCATGATGGCAATGCAGATCAAGGATGTCTAAGCCGTGCCATCAGGAACATAAAAAAGCATTAGAATGCAGGTAAGACTAAGCTCCTGAACTAGTGAGAAGAGAATGCAACAAAGACATTTTCCTTTAAGAGTATTCAGGATGAAGAGCAGATCAAATTTTTTCATGTGAAGTATTTATGAATAGAATGACCTTTAAAATAAGATTGTTTTCAAAAACCTGTTTACAGTATCTCTTAGAATGATACACAGTTCTTATTAATAGAAAAAGAAGAGCAATTTTTTCCAAACTGTTGTGCACTCTTAAACAATCTACAATAAAAATAGTATTTTTTCATGCTGGGAATGATTAATTACAAAAAAGCCTTGTAGCACACTTGGCACTGTAGTCTCTTGATTAGCATAGTTTTTAATTCATCAAAAAAGTTTCACATTGACTGTTTTTCACCTTTAAATAATGGCGTCTTTGTACTGATGCAGCATCCATGAAGAATTTCTTGGGTGTTTGTTGGGGAGGATGAAACAAGAAAGTCTTATAAATGTGATTGCCTAGCAAAAGATTTTGAGAATATAGAAACTATAAGCAAGAATGAAATGAAAGCAAGTTTTGAGATCCCTTAGTTACCGAACAACGAGAAAACAATAGTATAGCCAGCTGAAGGTAATCCCCTCTTGATGAAACAGTACTCTCTGCAAGCAAGCAAGTCCAAGGGTGAAAGCTTGGCAAAGGGGGTCCAAAGAGGAGTTTTTAGGGTTTAAAATGTAACACAATACAGTAATGTAGTGATTCTTAAAAGTTGTATGGAAATGCTATAGGATTTGTATATTGTACTAGATTGGTTAGTGAGAATCAAAATATTCAACACAAAAGATGATTTATTGTATTGTAATGAGAACTTCGTTCACTTTCCTTCTCTTCTCTTTCCTCTTTCCGCTGCATCTTCCACTTCTTCTTACCTTACTTCCTACACTCTTAGCTCTCACCCCTTTTACTCTCTTACGTTCTACCCCTCTCTCCTCTCAGTCCTGCTCTGAGCTGTGGCTGGCAGCTCCCAGCAGGGCCCTGCACCCACGCCCTTTGCAAAAAACCCCAACTTCCACAACCTGGCTGCAGAGATCTCTCGTCTCCGTCCGTCCCAACCGTGCAACTCCCGCACCCGTTCCGACAGGTGTTATTTTGTACCTGATCCTAAATGGCAGGTTCTGCATTCTGCCATCTGTCTAGCTTTCCCATTTGATGCAGCTTCTCAGAGGTATTTTCAGAATTGAGGACTACCTGCAAGAATGATGCTAAATGCATGCATTTTACTCCTTGGTTAATGAAAAACTATTTTTCCTTTACAGCACAATAAGAACAGGAAAGAAATGATGGTGGATTTAATCCTTATAGTAATACAAAGAGGACTATTATCATCATTAGAAACCAAGCAAGTTGTGTCACAGTCATCTTTTGTGAAAAATCCTTTCTTAGGATTTTTCCTTCTGAGAAGCTGCAGTTTCAGCAACAAATGTAAACAATGGTTATCTGCTGCTGTGGAATGTAACAGGTCCATCTGTGATTGGGCCATCTTGAATGTTTACAATTAATGGCCAACCACAGACCAGATAGCTTGAACTCTCTGTCCGAGACACAGATCTTTTTTATTCATTCTTTTCTATTCTTACCTTAGCTAGCCTTCTGAGGAACCTTTTCCTTCCTTTTCTTTTTAGTATAGTTATAATGTAATATATATATCATAAAATAATAAATCAAGCCTTCTGAACACGGAGTCAACATTCTCGTCTCTTGCCTCATCCAAAAACACCTGTGAACATGGTCACAAAGTTGTATTTATTGCACATGCAGTACAATCACTAATGCAAATTATCCTGTAAATTCAAAATGAATCTGTATCATAGGAGTGGATGGAATGTTTCTATTGATATTTTGCTTAAAGCAGAAAATTAATTCTTTTGACAGCCAACTCATAATTGCAACTTCACTTTCAACTATAGCTTTCAAACAGTTGAAACGTGTTTATAAAACAATATGGTACAGCACACAATAGCAAATCAGGTAATAGACATTCAAAAGAAAAAAAAAGATCAAAGGACAGATTCATTCACATCTGCATGCCCTCAAGAGTGTACAGGTCAAATGTTCCCAGAAAACTAGGCTGGTGGTGCAGATTCTCTATGTTGGCACCAGTAGAAGCAGCTGCTATCTTTATAGGATGCAATCTTGCTTACATCACCCTTCAGAACAGTCTTCTGTACCCCTGCCCAATACACCTTCTGCTCTATTCCTTGGACTTCACGTTTGCATTTCTACAGTGTCCTGTCCTGCAAACTGACTCAAAGTTCAGGTAATAGATTTCCAAGATTTAGAAATGTTGTGTTAAGTTTATTTATTTCATATTTCATTCCGACTAAGCAAACTGTAACTTTCTGAAATGAAATATGTTGAGTATGTCACATATATTTTGCATGTTAGTTCTTCTTCACATTAAAGCTTCTCACAGACCCTTGTGACACCTTGCTGAAAAAATATATAGCTGCAAAGAGTGGTTGTAGGAAGTTAGAAGTGCCAGAAAACCATATAAACAACCTAACAATAGAGCCTTGAATTTCTGAATATAATTGTACCATGTAAAGTCAAAATATAATATTTAAATGATTTTCATATAATGACGAGTGTGGGCTAGAGAGAATCCAGATAGAATTTTTTTTTAACAGTTCCAGGAAAAACATGCCCTTGACTTGGAAGTATAGCATGAAATATTTTTATACAGCATGAGTTCTCATTACCTAATCATATGATTTGTATATCTGAATTGGAAACCAGGAAAGAAACGAAGGAAAATATTCAGGCTACAAAAGATTTGTATTTCTGATTAAAACTATTAGGTAGCTAAATGGTCACCCATTATTTTAAAAAGCACCTGGACATTAAAAATGGATAAATTTCTGTGGGACTTGGATGTCAGCTATTCCTGAAAAGTTTTATTTCACTGCTTCCCAACCCTGAATCAATCTACTTAAACACAGCTGTATTTCAGATGCTCGGTGAAACTGTCCATGTAATGCATAGAGTTGACAAATAATCAGCAGAAAAAGCTATATCGATTTGAAGATCTTTTTCTATAAATGGCATTAAAATTATTTGTACAAACACACAGATGGGATTTCTGCTGTCTTCTTCAGGCCACTTCCTCCATAGAGCTCTCCATCAAATCTCTCGAGTTCTAGTCCTCTGGTGATCCAAAGTCAGCACTGGGATGGTCCAACTGCATGGAATTACTGTCTGCTAGAGGTGCACCCTGAGGGCTTCTGTGTGCAGCATCATGTGAACCCTACTAATGTCACCCTGTTGGTATAAACTGAGCTACCTGGACCTTAAGGGACAAGATTGTGCACTGATGTTGAAATAGAAATTAGGTACTAAGAAGGAGGCTGGAGGATTTAAATATTTCTGCCTCCAGCTTAAGCAACACTAAATCTTGGTCTTTATCTGAAAACCTAGGTGAATTAACACATTCGGCATTCCCATGCCAAAAATATCAGTAATACAATCAGAACCGTCAAAAGAGTAACAATTCCAATCATTAATTTATAAAATTAATTCATTGGAAGAAGTCAGGAAGAAGGATGAAACATGCCAATATCCTACACTGAGAATGACTCTGTTGATTTGCCCAGGTTTCTTATTATATACCCATCTAATGCATTGAACATGCATGATTGTGATGACACAAATACTTGCAAAGCTTACCAGATAAACCATGTTCTCTTCAGACAGAAAAACATTCCTTGATGGTTTTATTTGCTAATTACATTTAGACTCAGTGTTCTTAAAAGTCTTTTCCAACCAAAATTATTCCATCATTCTCTAAGTCGCACATCCTGCTTGTCCTGGTTTAGGGCAAATTTGGCTGGAAACCTCAAGAAGGGGTGATATATTAAAAATATTGATCTAGTACTGATATCCAACTGTGACGCACAAAGACTAACAGTTTAAAGTAAGAAA
>CM019916.1:39924-155422 GCA_009764595.1 Geothlypis trichas
GTCCGGTGTGGGGATGTGATGAGGGCATGATGGGTATTGCTTGTAATTTTGGGTGGAACAGATGGAACTTTTTTGTGAATAAAATGCCTGATGTGTGGTAGTATGTTGACGATATGGGGATAAGGAGTGGAACATCCTAGGGTGATGTTATGATGCTTGTATCCCCATCTGTGTGTTCTTTTTATGCTGGATGTCATGTTCTGTGCCTTCCAGACTGGCTCTGCAGAGCGAATGTTTTGTTTTGGTTTTGCTATCAGCCCCTCCCCCACAGCTGGTGGGACACAGAGGCAGGGCAGTACAAGGTGCTGCTTTTGCTTTTCACTTTGCTCTGGTTTCTGCTTTGTTCTTGCTTTTGCTCTTGCTTTTTGCTTCTGCTCATTAGTTAGTTTAGCTCAGCAGTCCAAATTTTCCCTGGACTGTTTCTCCTTTCCCTTGTTTGGACCTACTTGAACCTGCTCCAGATGGGCCCTGGGAACACCGAGAGTTTGCACCTTGTGGCTGCAGCAGCTGCCCCAGCACTGGAGGGACTGATAACAGAGCGACCACCCCCAAAAAGAGACTTTCTGAAGTTGTCGTCTTTTTCAGACGGTGAGAGTGGTGCCATCTGGTATTGTTCCTTTTGTGTGCTGGGGGGTGCTTTGCCTGTTCAATAAACAGGTTCTTTCCACTTGTCTGCAAGGAATCCGTCCCGACCCAGTTGGGGGGAGGGGCATCGGGGTTTGCTTTCTGGAGGGGCCCCCTTTGGAGGTTTTCTCCCAAATTTGCCCTAAACCAGGACATATACCTACTCCCATTGGGGTGAACATGACTTTGGTAAAGCAATTGTTGCTTCATCAGGACTTCATCGAAATATTGGAGAAGATCAAGAAGAAAGGACAAAAAGCCCTGGTAACCACTCATCACAATGTGTAAGAAATATACCATGTCATAGAGAGAGTAAGAAAAGATGCTGAACACAGGCAGTGGGATACTCTTTTTGGGTGGTCACCTACTGCCACAAGTGTCCTGAACAATATGTGTCACCTCATCATTGTCCTTTTGAGTTTCGTTTTGATTGGAGTTTTTTAATCAGCAATCTTACTCATTATGAACTGGAGAATGATGAAACAGTTAACAAAACTGACATCTGTAATTAATGCACACAACTTGGTTGATATCCTTTTCACTGTGAACATCTCCAAGACTATTGACACAAGGCGACTATAAATGAGAGTATGTGTTTTGAAATAATCTTCAATTTTCTTTTGTGATGATATGAAAATTACTTTTGATTTTTGGTGAATTGTTTTGGAAAAAAAATATTTTAAATTAACTGTTGTTATATGTGGAGACAGAGCATGGGCAGGTCTCCCTCCTTGTCTGCTAGGAGGTCCATGCACCTTCGGCAAGCTGAGCCTGTTTAGCCCAGATCAAACAAATTTAATGCATTGGCAAAGAAAAAATAATACACATAAACTGGCTATCCAAAAAAGGTACTTAAGGCATTTAGACCCAGACTATAACTCGGAAATTGTTCACTGGTCCAGATTTAAGGCCACCGCAATAACAGTCCGTCTGCCGTGGATCTTGGCACCAAAAAGCAGGGGAGAATTAGGCTGATTGAAATGCTGGGTTGCAAAACAGGCAGAACTCACTTCTACTGCCCTGAGAGACCTCTTATCAGACAAGGAAATTACCAGGCAAGCCACCATTCAAACCAGGGCAGCCAGAGACTATCTGCTCCTCCTGCACAACCATCGCTGTGAAGAATTTGAAGGTCTCTGCTGCCTCAACTTGTCACTGAAAGCAGAGAATGTCCATGCCACAATCGACAAAATGAAAACCATGGTGAACAACATCAAGAGAGAAACAGACGACTGGCTGAATGGACTGTTCAAGGGCTCAGAATTCTCGGACTGGTTGGGATCTATTCTGAAAGCTATTTTTAGTACTGTTTATTCTAGTTATTGTTATTGTAGTTGTTAGCATTGTTCTCGGGCTAATCAAGTTCATGGTTTACAAAAAGCTAATTTCAAGCTCATCTTCCCCTCCTGAAGTCTACCATCTGGAAGCCCCTAGTGCTCCAATGGATGACATGGAAGCCTCAGTGGAAAACACTGACACCCATGAAGAGGAGGAACCAATTTACCAGCCGTGTTTTGGCGAGCATTCTGCCCCCCAAACACAGTCCTCTTTGTTTTAAACAAAACAAGGGGGAGATGTTGCAGTGTGATTTCAAGGTTTACCTCAGAAACCTGGGTCCCTCCCCTGAAGATTCCCTCCCAGGTGTGTCAGTCATCCTTCCTTTCCCCACCCTGACCCCTCCCAGCACTGTCTCTCAGTCCTGGAATTCCAGAAGGGCATCGAGTGATTGGCAGATTCAAAGGATGCCCTGTACCCCTGGGGGGGCATTGGGTCATCCAGGTGTCCTTTGTCCCTTAAGACCTCCTCACATGTACCTGGTTGGTGGGCTTCCTACCCCTTCCCTCCCCCTCTCCCCCCGGGTAAAAGGGAAGGCAACCATGCGCTCTGGGAGTTCTGTTGGAGCTGTTGCTGGATTCAGAGGCCTGTGGGCAAGAAAAAACGCTCTGGATTGAAACCCTCTATCAGAACCGACTCCTTTCCTTCACCATCACCTTAAAGCTTCTCCATCAGAGGTAAACCTAAAGAGCAGACCCTCTTACGGGAGGAAGCTCCATCCCGCAGCCACCAGAGCCCCGGCATGCCTGGACTTGTCTCCACACGCCCAGGTGTAACACCCAACTAGCCAAAGTGTCTCTGGGTTGAAACACCACAGTTGCTGCTATTTGGTTCAGAAGCAAGGGCCAGAAAAGCTAAGGCATGCCCTGTTCAGCAATATCAGTAATAATATCAATAGGCTGGTCAGTGTCTTGTGGGAGGTTGCAGGGAAATTGGGAAGGAGGAGGTAGATGTGCCAAGGTGTGGAGGGGTATGGTGAAGTGGCAAAGATTTTGGGAGGGGCAGGGAAGGAAGGAAGTGGCAGGCGGAAGGAAGGAAGTGGCGGAAGGAAGTGGCAGAAGGAAGGAAGGATGCAACATCCGTGCCCACTGCAAGACAAAGCAGTGCTCAGGTTGCCCAGGTTAAGCACAATGTAGGTTTGCCTGGCAGGAACTAGGTCCCAGAGCACCTTGGGGACTCTGCCCTGTGTCCCTGCAGACCAACTGAGTTGGTTTTACTGCACGAATCAGAGGCACCCTCCAACCCCACCAGCACAGAACCAGCCCTGGGAGCAGCAGTATATACAGACTGCCTGTTCCTTGTCACCCCCTCTTCTCCCTGCTCCTCTCCGGTTAGATCAGCAGGGCCTCTGTCGTCCCCACCCAGCACTGCCGTGCATCCCCTTACACCACCTTTCCTGACCTTCCTTGCCACTGCAATACTGCAGTTCTGGCCTGCAGTATGCCTAGGATCCATGATAGTCTGCCTGTTACTACTAAGGCTTTGTCTGGGGATTTTTGTTAACCCCACCAGCTACATATTTGGAACAACTCTCCCGGCCATTCTTTTACCGAACCCTCATCGGCAAAACCAGGTATCATGAGCCCCAACTTTGCCACTGATTGGGATCTCATCCCTGAGAATTTTTACTTCTTTCATCACACTGCCTCTGCCCCTGCTAGTTCTTGAGTAGCAGATGTGGGAGAGGAACCCAACTGCCCATGCTCTTTATCATCCTTCCTGTCAGAGCAGCTGTCCCTTTCACTTTTCTTCCAGGCTATTCAGAACCAAGTGAAATTTGGGAGCATTTACACACATCTGTTCATAAACGGTGTATGAGAAGGTTGCAAAAGACTTCCAAGGGCAACAGAGCCATGTGGTAGGTGGCAGCTTCCTGAGAAAATCCTGAACAGGGACCTGGAGACTTCCCACTCTGCCAGAGATGTTCTGGATGACTCTATGAGCCAACCCACCCAAGTCTGAATGCCTACAGCCTCTTCCAAACATGACTGTCAAGACATGTTTGGAAAACTACTTCAGACAGCACTGGGCTGAGGCTATGCAAACAGGCTCAGCCTTTGAAGTGCTGCCCAGCTAATAGTGCCTCCACTACTGTCCTCCCCAGTAAAACAAAAGACAACCCAGCATGCATAACCAAGAACAGCCACTCACTTGTGTGAGAGCACAGAATCTCAAGATACTCATTCTTTCACAGCCCACATGGGCACTGCAGGTATGAGGCTCTTTATTTCACAGTCAGCAATGGCTAAATGTATGAGTTACACATTGTAGCATCCGTTGGCAGCAAATCATAGTAGCAACATGGTACTCACTTTGCATTTAATGACAAGATGAAAGACTGCACAAGGTACACCAGGGCAACTCCAAAGGCTGGTAGTGAAAACAAGATACTAAACCTGGAAAAGACCAATTGGCCCAACTAGGGCTTAGGAAAAAAAATAATTATCACATTGATGCTGGATGAGGGGGAAAAGAATTCAAACAGCAGCAAGTAAGAGCATCCCCAAAGGTGAATCAGTAACGTGGGGATGGGCAGAACAGGCAGAAAAAGGAGTCACATAAGCACAGCTGGACCAGATAAGAGAAACATATTTCACTACAGGGAGCCACACGCCCTACCTTTTAAGAGGTGTGTTAAGTTAGTCTGTTTTCCCCCTTCCCAGTCACTTCACAGTCAAGGAGTTAGTTACAGCACAATGCACAGATGTAGTTAGTGAGGGTGGTCCAGAGCACCCATTCCTTTTAACAGACCTGTGTAACTTATCAGGGGCCTGGGAAATATCAGCCACACAATGCACAAGAGGGACTGATGGAAGCTCCTGGCAACCACACAGCACTACTTGGTGCCCTGCTTATGCAGCAATCCCAGACAAGGCTACTAAAGCTGTGTCACTGGATACACTGACCCTGCCCTGTGCAGGGCACATGGCAGTGAACCCCAGCACTCCTCAGGCTGACCTGCACTCAGGTGGCATTAGAGAACAGAGAGAGACACTCAGAGTACTGTAAAGGCTTAGACCATTCCACAGAGAATTAATATGGCCTGTAGTTCCAGTAACTGGAGAAAACGGAGATCTGGAAAGAAAGAACAAAAGCAGGTAAGTTCCTATACCCCTTGGACCACAAAAAAAGGAGCATATAATGTGTGAGGGAGGGCTTGGTTTCATGGCATTACACACTTCAGCACCGCACTACTGAAGAGCAGGTTTGCTGCTGCTGTCACTCAAGGAGCACAAAGTTACTTGCTCAAGGTGACAGTTGCAGAGCTGGAACTGAGCACTGATCTACTGAAATCTAGGTTGCTTGTTTTGTCTCATCCACCTCATGACTGAGAACACAGAAGTGTCTTCTTGCTCCTTTTCATCTAGTCACCAGCTCAACAGACATCTGCTACACCACTAAACTTATCCTATGGCTGCTTGCTAGGCAGCACCAGCCAGCTCCCTGTCTCCAGAACACCCACTCATCCCTTATTTTCAGCAAGCTGAACAGAACAACATCACATCAGATCTGAGGTCCTCTCAAAACCCAGAGTTAAAAACAAAGCCCCTTTTTCAAGGCCATTACCTTATCCTTCAGTTGCTGGCAAAGCTGCAGTGAAACTGTGAAGAAGACAAGGGCATCATTTAACCATGGGACAACACATTCCACTTTATGGACATGGCTGACTTCATATCGCTGGCTGCCAAACTCACTGGAGAGGGGGGAAAAGAGCACAGCTTCATACACAACAGCAGAGAACGCAACTGTCCTACATTCCCATAGGAGAGATTATGATGATTTCTATCACATTTAAATCAGCACCTGGCAAAGTTACAGAATGCAAATACTGAAGTCCACTTCTGACCAGATTTACAGTTAAGCTAAAGGGTGAAGTTAGGAGCTTCCCTTCATTCCAGACAGGCACAGAGGCAGGGAATGCAGATGCCAATGCCAATAACCAAACACTCATTTTTGTTGTAAACTCTCATCTCTAGATAAACTCATGGTACTGTCTAGATGAGCTGAATCCTGGAAATTCACATATTCTGGCCTTTAGGACCAAGTCATTCAAAAGACACAACAGAGCATTCACAGGTACAGCAAGTGACTCAGTCGAGGTTTTCCACTTCAGAGATGCTATAACAGAAACTGCATGTAGCTGTTTGGATTTCACCCTCAAGACATACCAACACCTGTTATTTAGGTACAAGACCCTTGTAGTGACTGTACTTACAACATGGCCCCAGGGTTGTGCAAAACAGACCCTCCAGCAGGCTTGAAGTTCTAGAGAAGGAAAAGGTCATTAGGATTTTGATGTAGTAAACAAACCACTAAGAAAGACAATTAAGGGTCACACTTTCAGTAGCCTGACATCAAGAAACATCCATGCTCTATTAGCCTGGACTCTCCAACAATATGAAATCCTTTTGTTAGAACCCTTCCTGCTCCTTCATGAAAGGAGTTCATTCCTTCACTGGCTGAGTTCAATGTAGCTACAAATGTTATCACTACAGAAATAAGATGAGAAGATCCAGAATAAAAACAAAATATAGATTTTTAGGAAAATCTTCCTTATGGAAGGACTGCATTTCATAAAGCTTAAGAGTTTAAGGCTGTTTTTACAGGACATCAAGTTGATCCATGCAAAAGGTGAAGCAGAAAACTATCTATCAAAATTCCATGAGGAAACCCAAGATGCTACTCAGATGTAAACTGGATTACTGTAACTATGCCACAAAATTATCAAACTATATTTGAAGTATTTGCTAAAAAATGGCTTACTCCAGAGCACTGGTATGTTCTTCTGGGCTAAGCAGCCATGCCCCGAACTAGATTTAGAGCAAGTGTTCTGTGTCCAGCAGACCTAAACACACTTAGTACCAGCTGAACTTATTTCTGCATTATCTTATGAATATAACATTGCACCAGCTAGCAGTGTGATCTCCTCCTCACAATGGAACGTCAGGAGAGGAAACTAAACAAGGCTCATGAGGTAGCAGGCATCACCTTGGTTGTGCTAGGCTGCATCACGTGGAGCTGGTAGACAGTGAGGCACAGCTTGTTCAGATTAATATAGAAATTCACAAGGATGTCTGGAGGCAGCACAGGAGTGAACATTTTCTGGCAAGAAAATTAGTTTGTCAGTGAAAAGATCATGATTTCTAATGCTGGGAAATCATTCCCTTTTCCCAAGCCACACTACAATTACCCTGTGACAAACGAAAAACAATAGGAGAGAAACAAAGACTGAGCAGCCGCAGACAATTACTGTTGCTCTCACTGCTCTTGATCAAATGATATATGCATGAGAGTGACAAGAGAGGATGGAGCAGTGTTCACAAGGGCAAATCATCCCTGGACAAGACTCTTGGGCAGAGAACAGAACTTACTCTCAAGAGAACCAGACTCCTCATGCCCAAGTCATCTGCATTCCCACAGGAAGATACAGAACAGTCAAAACCAATCAGGATTTGCACTTGCTTCAGTTCTACCTCAAGAGACACTTCAGAAACCCACTTCCACCAAGATGCAGCCCAGTATCCAAACTGTTGCAATGCTGCCAGACCTGTATAGAGATCTAGACCATCACATACTTACTGTGAGACCACTGGAGGCAATTTCTGGTAGCGTCAGAGTGGCAGGAGTGGTCAGTCGATTTCGGGCTCTGGAGAGCTGCAACATCACAGCATCCATAAGCTACAAGGTAACGTACAGAACCACTGCTGAGTGTGATTTCTGGACAGCTCTGGGCAGAGTGCTGCAGAATCTTACAGCCTTCTGCAAGCGTTAAAACAACAACCGCCACTACCCCCCATCCTTCCAGGAATTCAGGAACTTATCAGGAAGGGCTGGCTCCCACATAAATGCAGTTTAACTTTCACCACCATCAGAGACTTATGAGACAGGTCAGGAGTGTTCAACACCAGCGACTGATGAGAGAACAGCTATTCATGACAAGAATACCAAGCCAACATGAGATCAATTACTGATGCTACAAAGGCATCAACAAACTCATCATCAGCTCTTCAGAAGAAGAGGCATTATGGAAAAAACAAGCTGTATTCTCGGTCTCCCCACTCCCACATCACAGGTCCAACTGCTGCATGGGCTCCCTCTGTTCATAATCAGCTATGAGCGAGGCAGTAAATGAAAAGAACCAGCTCATTGTGAGGCCAATCCTGCCAGACACCACAGTTCAAAGGCTCTTCAGGCAGACTTCCTCTTCCAGAAAAGAAGGGGAAGCAACATGTCTGTTATAGACCTCATGACTGCTGAGATGAAGGCATTTTGTGTAATGACTAATATCTCTCCTCACTTCCACTTGAGTTTTCTCATGTTTGATGTTGTGATGAATTCTAAGGAGCAAGTCAAAATTCTGTTGCCTTCAGAGAGCATTTTCAAGCAGAAGGTTGGGCTTCACTGCCATGCACCAGCTGCTCTGGATTAGACCCCAGAAAATACTACTGCCAAGAGAGAAGTCACTTTCAGATTTTCAGTAAATCACAAGTACTGTCATCTTCTGTTTACTGATAGTTGCCTCACTGCTGCTCTTGCCTGCAGCACTGATCAACAGAGAGTAAGTTATGTAACATCATCGTCCACAGAAGATCAAGGAATATCCTCCTACATTATCACTGGTGTGTAACGGTGCACTGACTGCCTCGATTACAGTTCACCAGGATGTACAGCCCTGTTACTAATGCTAAACTAGTACAGATTCATATAAAATATGAGGTCACGTGGACACTTCTTGACATGGGTATGCATGGGTACAACTATTAAGTCTGTTTCCACTAAGAGACTCAGACAGTAATCTGCATTAACTCTGTTTATAACAACAAATGGAGGGAAGAAAAATGCATGTTCCTACACAAGCATCAGGAGCTTTCTCCTCACCTTGAGCACCTCCAAGCCTGTTTTGAACTGGTAGTTCGCATCTCTGTTCATAAGCAGGTAAATGGCTTGGTTCACATGGTTTCTAGCATCCTGGATCTGCAAAGGTACAAAAAAAAAAGGTTCCTATGAAAGGAACACTCTGTAATAACATGTACTTGGAAGTAAAGGTTTCCCCAGTTATCTCACTGACCTTAAGAATGGTGTCTTCTCAAATGTAATGCCATGTCTAAATGTCAGATACTGTCTAACACAAACCTACCACAGGTTCCCAGAAGCATTACTGGGTTCTCCACTCATGGACTGGAGATACAGAACAGTCTGACAGCTACAACCTGGATTGTCAGTAAAAATATCGTTCCTGTCCTGAAGGGACATCAGGCATTCTCATCCTGGGAGTGCTCCAACCATGACTGCTTGGTAGGAATTCTCACTGGTAATGGCATACAGCAGTCAGCTCCAGCACCATGAACAATGATTTCATCCTATCAGAGCTAAAACAAATTACATCAATGAACAACAAGCACTGATTTCTAATACAGTGTCTCTGTCAATATCCAAGAGTACTTCTAAAGTGGAATTGTTAGGATTGAGAGTCATCTCCAGCATCACGAAGCTGTGCCATTGTGCGGGACCGGACCAGACTCAGGACACAACTGGCTCAAGTTCCTCTCAAGCAAGAAGAACACAGTCACAAAAGCAAGGTTGACAGGTGTATCCTTGCTTTCGTGAGAGCAAGGACAAACCAGAGGAAGACAATGGCCCTGGGAGAAGCTGACTTCATTCAATTTTAGGCAGCAGCATGAAAACGGAAAAACAAACCCAAGGAATAAATTAGAGGGTGCAAATGGAACAGCTAAGCAGAGAAGCTTGTACAAGAAGTGTCAGGCTACACAGCTTGGGGTATTTGTAGTTTGATATATTTACAATGCCCTCCAGCAGTCACAGCTCCCAGCTCTACATCCTTGTAGAAGCCTCCCTGGCATAGACCTGGCACTGGTTCCTTCTAATGCAGAGTTTGGGGAATACAGAACAGCCCTGCTCTTAGAAGGCTCTTGCACTGGAGGCCACAGATAGAAGAGTGAGAATGGTAAGTCCACTGTCGGACTGCAGAGAGACTGCAGCTACTCGGGCATCTCCAAATATCACCAAATATCTCCAACCTTGACATCTCCTAGAGGCCTCTGAGAAAGCTAAACTGCTCCTGGCAGCACTACCCAACCAAGCAATTGGCTAGTGCCAACCCTGCTATTATGATGCTCCATTCATATTCCCCCTTGACTTTGCTTTGTTTTCTAATCAACTTCCTCAAAATTTATGTGCCTGCCCTTCAAAAATGTGCCTGCACTACAACTTCTTACCCATGACTTCACTTTGTACAGAGAAATAAAACTCCAACTATCACCACTCAGTAAGGGAAGACATTCCTTTGAGATGCTAATTTTTAATTCAGACAGGTCAAAGATCACCACATAACCACTTTAAATACTTTTGTGCTCAGTCCTTTAGGCACTCACACTCCATATCTGAACAACATTAGAACACAAAATGCAAGTAAATAAAGGAAGTTGTTTTCCATAAAAGCTGATAGAAGTCTTCCAACCAGGCAGCAGTACAAAATAGCCACAATAGAGGAGGCACTGCTGAGTGTTGTCACAGAAACTTTCTTGCTTTGTTGCAAGGCATAAACAAACACAGTCAAGTTTGGTATTAACATCCCAAATACACAATTTTCTAGAAATTTACAAATTTGCTAGGTAGAGCTTTCACTGCTAAAGCAGATGTTTGGAACTGCACTCAATGCCAAATGCACTCATCACCTAGAAAAACCTGAGCTATGGCATGAGGAAATACATTGAATCCATCTTCTTCCAACTTACTCAGCTGTGACAAATTGAGGCAAACCATGTCTTCAGACACTAGGTCAGGTCCTGAAATCGGGTACGTCCCAGCAAAACGATGGGAAAGAGATTCTGGTTCTGGATAGCTGCATTATTATTTGAACTCCTTACGTGAGAGAACTCAGACATGCTACTGAACACAATAAGTTGCTCTCAGTGTAAACAAATGACCTGTAAGAGAATGAGAACACGCTACTCAAAGCCCCTGAAGCTGCTCTTTGCCCTTCTAGCTTGTGGTGACATGGGACAGTCCTGCACAGGCACCTCAGGCACTCCTTTACAGGATCATGACTGCTATGCAGACAGCCTTCAGATCAACTGGTGTATAGGGAATGAGCCCACCCAGGCACCCCAACTCAATTTAAGTGATTTAATTGCACCTGCTTGCTCCCTTAGCTTTTACCACTGTAGCTCATATGGAATGAACATAACAATCTCTCTCAAAAGACTAAAGTTACTGCTCAGACAGCACTGAGGCTGTGGATCGGTGGGCATCTAAAGCCAAGAGGTACCTGCTGCAATTTCCACTGCTTGTCTTCCCGGAATGCAAAATGCAGGAGCTGATTGTTTCTGGGCATTTTCAGATTAACATCCTTGAAAAAAGAAACAAACACATGAGAGCAAGAAATGCCTGTATGCAAAAGATGGGGGCTGGCAGCCACATTCCCTTCTTCCAGACCACCCTAGCAAACTGCCTTCTGCAGTCCTGGCACAGCCAGAACCTCAGTGCTTCCACAGGATGATATTAATACAAAGAATAGGTTGAAGTGCACTGAGTGAATCAGGATCCTGTCAGGACACATGACCTCAGCCCAGAAGGTCCCCAGGGCAACTTGTTATTACACAACATAGCTGGTGAAGGCAAGGAATCCCAGTGGAAGTTGACTACAACACTCACCACCACGTGGTGGTGGTAGAAGGGGATATCAGATGCTGGATCTTGATAAATTTCAATGGTTGCTGAAACATCTAGGCCAAAGGGAGAACTGACAAAGAACACTGATCACTGGTAACACAAAACCAGGGTGACCTCCCTCCCTGAGGTGATCAAAGGCTGATAAGGGTGACACCCACCCATTGCCATACAAAGCAAGAAGTGTTGCAAGTACTCACAGCTTGACACAGTGCATCTCCCTGCAGCGTCATCACACCTTTCACCTGGTCTGTGCTGGAATGAGAGGAAACATCTAGGCAACACATGTCACAAGAGGCACCTATCAATTGCCAGCCTAAAACCTTCCCTCCTCGTCCTGTGTAGCCAACACAGCTCCTCCTGCCCAGGGTCTGAACACTGCTCCTGCCCAGTAGCTGAACACCACACACACTTTCAAGCCTTCAGTTCTTCGCCTGTGGTGAACTCCAGTCATATTCTTTATGGGCCACCTCACCCTAACTGCTCTGCCTAAAACATTACCTTCATTTCTGATCCCATTCTTATTCCATTTATCACCTGTTAACAATTTGGCTGCTGTTACAAACAGCTCCAGCAGGCACAAGCACAAGACAATAAATTAATTACTGACACTGAAGAGTCAGATGATTCCTACAGGAGCTGAAAGCTACAACCCACACCCCATTCCAAGAAAAAAGACCCTAAATAAGTAAAACCCCATAACCTTAAAAAAAATAAAAACTCCACACCCCAAACTCTTTGAAAGGTCCTGCAAGATGACTCACATGTATAACGGTCTGAGGAGCAGACTGAAGTATCTAGTTGGGCCATACCCTACATTTTACTATGTAAGAGATTCTCTTGATCAACACTACAAGATCCACCTGACAACAACAAATGAAAACTAAGTTAACTAAGATCTGAAAAAGACAATGTTCAAACTTAGCACAGAATTACTGCATGATTCCTTGCAACAATGTGACTGTCCTAATGACTAAGGTAAATTGCTTTGTGAAAAGCTTGTGAACTCCACCAATACTGAGAACACTGAGGATCAAAAAATGGATATCAATTCCAGAAGAACTGCACACCAATAGCACCTTCTGCACAAGCCTCAGTTTGCTTTGTGTGAAGATTTACTATTGCTATTTTACGGAGATTAGGAGAAAGGTTAAGACTTCTCCATAGTCAGAGTCAGTAACTGAGCCAAGAGCAGAATTCAGGTCTTGTAACTGCAACTCCCTGTGTCATAATCAGAAAAATGCCCTTTGGCAAACTGCTCACAACACTGAGGTAACACACAGGCATGTAGTCAGGAATCAGTGACTACATTATAGGTGTCAGCACAAAATGGCACAAGGCTGGCTCAGGTAGCCCTGGAGCACAGCTACAGACTGTTACCTTCACTTGCCATGAAAGCTAGTTTGTTTTCCTTAAGGCAAAATTTCCTATTAAAGAAAACCCAGGCCTTCTGCAAAGCCCTACACCACAGATCCTCCAGGATCTGCACCCTTTGCTGCAGAGGTGCAGACCATCACCACTTACCCTGATGTGCTTAGTACAAAGTTCTCTTGCTTGACAGCTCCTCCTGATGAGCCACTGGTGGGCAAGGCAAAGCGGTGGGAGGCCTCCTGCCCAAGAGAGGACACAGTGAATGCTGGGGAATCTGCCTGGGTCCAGCACACCACGAGCCAGGAACAAAGATAATGTGGACACCATCAAGTGGCTAAGTACGTAGCAGTCACCTCTGCCAGCCTCCTGAAATTCACCAAGCAGTGCACTTGGATTTCCTCGTACTGCAGGACTGGTGAAGCCCAGGAGGAGGCTCAGTGCATGCAACCCATAACGAAAGGCACTTTCAAATCCCACACCCTGGAGCTGGGCAGTGCCAGCAGGATCCCCAAGTGGCCCTCAGAAGGAGCAGCACCTGACAGCTCAGCTCTGCATACCCTCAGGCACCATAGCGCTGCCCCTTATCACAGCTGGTCTTTACACATGAAGGAAGTGTAGAGTGAACACCAACTGCCCCAGCCCTTCATCTGGTTATACTGGCTGGTGACTGCCCTTTACACACTTCACCCTCAAAACTATAATAAATTCTTCAAAACAGGTACTGTATATAAGGGTACAGCAGTCTATTGTCACCGGCCATTGACTCCAGTCCTGGGGTTTTGAGTCAGCACTGTGGCACTGGCACCTGCTCTGGCACTTGCCCCTCACCTCCACATTTTTGGCCCTGCTCTTCCATCACTCCACAACCTCTAAAAGCCAGAGAGAGTTAAGGGGCTGGGCCTGTTGAACATTGATCCAGCAGACACACAGTGCATTCACCGTGCACAGAAGTCCCTCTGGCCAGTTCCCCACTGGCTGCTTGGGAAGAGTCAGTCCCGCAAGACATGCTCAGGCTGGAGAAAGGTGAGAAAAGGGCTGCCCATGTGCTTCAGCTGAGCACATCAGGCCTCTGAAAGGAGCAGGTACCAGCAGAGGAGTGGGCAGGTTGAGGAAAGAATGATTTTGAAGAAGGAGAGCACATGCCAGTAATTACTGCACAAGTAGCAGCTGTCACCTAAAGGCCATGTTGCTTGCTTCCACCAGCACACATCAGAGTTACAGCACATTCAGATTCTCTATTCCAGGAAATATTTGTATCTCAGTCAAATGCCTGGCAGATAGATCTGGCTGGCTCCATGTACCTTTCGAAGCAGTTCTCAGCAGAGGATAAAGAACAGAGAAATCTTGGGGATATCAGATTTACTGTGAGTCCTCAAGAGCAGAGGGCAAGCAAGCACCAGGGAAAGAACTGGACATGCATGAATGACCTTTCTGTGCAGCCTCTACCAAGAAGTTTTTCCTGCAGGGGAAACCTATCACTATTCCTTACACAGAAGGTCAAACAAAACTCAGAAAAAATTAACCTCACCTTCAAAATATCCTGCAGCTGTCTCAAAACAGCATGGACCTCTTCTTGTAAAAGCCATTTAAACTCTTCTTCCTATGTAATGGAAAAATAGCAGTGGAATCATTAGACATCAAACACTGCAAGCAAATCTCTCAGACATATGCTAAAATTATTTAAATTTTAAGGGTACTGCTGTTTCTGCGCAGTTTAAATAAAGGAGAACAAAGGTTTTCTTCCTGATTTGTTGAAACACCTCAGTCTCCACATCTCCACTTCTCCATCCCAGTCCAATGAAATGTCCTCATTCTTGCCCTTTGTTTAAGAAAGCAATCTGGTACGCAAATCACTGTACCAAAAAACCTAGAATTGAATGCAACTTTCAGAGCAAAGTAAAAACACTACTGTGTCAAAAACTGGGGCATCTTTTTATGCTGTTGAGATGGACTCACCTGGCTGCCAGACACGTACCCAGCCTCCCTCACTGTCCCTTCCTCAGAAGGAAATAAGATAATAGGCCAAGTTAAAGCTAGAGAGATCCATTACCAACTCCTGGCACAGACAAAACTGAATCAATTTGCACACAAATTCGTTGCTAATGAAGTGGTAAGAAACAAAGATAACAACTAAAATGAGCATACCCACCCAGATCCCCAGCATTTCCCCAAGCAATAGCAGTCTAAAACCAAAACAGTTAAACTGAAAAGGGGGTGGGAGGGGGACACAGGCTGGGGACTCCTAATCATTGGGGCAAATTCAGTAATGAACAAGTTCGGATCTGATGACTCACTGCCTTGAGCCTCCATTGGCTGCTACCACAGAGAAGCCTGTATAAAGCAGACCCTCAAAGCACATCCAGTGTTCCTGTTAAACCATGAGTCCCCATGCAGGTCATCAAAGAAGTGGGGAACAGAAGCAAGCATGGGACAAAGAAAAGATTGCCACTTGTCATCCTGTAAGAAAAGATAAATTTTCCATGGGGAGAGTTCTGAGCAGGTTGCCCACAGAAAAACAGGCAAGCTATGGTCAACTCAGATTTTTAAGCTTGCAGTTTCTCTGCTAGATGGTTCCAGTTCACCATGAGGAACACAACCCCCCACTGATGTGCCATCACCTTATGCAAGAGTTGTCCCAACAAGCAGTAGGACAAAATCAGGTTTGTTTTAGCAAACATTTATCCAAGGCAGGCACACACAACAAAGCCAGGCAGCATTCTCTGTTATCCTTCAAAGCAGTTTGAGTGCAGGACCATTGACTTTGACGCTTTAATCCTCTTTTGGGTTTCTGGGAATTATACTGATCATAGAATATTCTTAACTGGAAGGGAGCCACAAGGATCATGAAGTCCATGCGTGGGCTCTACATAGGACAGCCCCAAGAATTCCACCATGTGTCTGAGAGTGTTGTCAAAACTCCCCCTGAAATCTGTCAGTCAGGGTGCTATGACCACTGCCCTGGGAGCCTCTTCCAGTGTCTGACCACCCTCTGGATGAAGAAACTTTTCCAAATATCCAGCCTAAACCTCCCCTGACAGAGCTCCATGCTGTTCCCTCAGATCCTGTCATTAATCACCAGAGAGAAGATGGATGTGTAACTCTCACTCTATAATGTTTGGCGTCCTCTAGGTTCCCAAAAGAACAGTGATCCCATGGGTGCAGCAGAAATCTTTAGTCCCTCCAACACCCACCACTATCATGTAAGTGTTTCTACTCAAAATGCCCATTGGTATCTTTCTTCCCTTTAGTCACAGCAAGAAATCGCCTTTCCCCTGCCCATTCATTTTGGACTAAGTCAAGTTGGTGCACATCTGTGTACTGCACAGCTGTGTTTTTGGGGAATGCTGGTCATACGCTTCTAAACCATATGACATCAGAAAAACCCGTTTTCCTATGTGGATTTCCATCCAGACCGACGTATCTCCATACCGGAGATGTCACTCCTCCTTGGAGATCCTGTCCCGGGAAGGCCGCAGTGACGCCCGCTCTGCGCCGCCCCCACCGCTACCAGTTTACTAGGGCGTTCCTGGCACCCGCCGAGTGAGGGGCGCTTCAGCGGGACACCAAGGTCAAAGGGAACATTCACGGTGTGCCGGGAGGAGGGCGACCCCGGCCTTGCCACCCCACCCAACCCCATCCGGCCCATCGGACGAGCAGCGTCGGTGGCAGAGAAACCCAGGCGTCGCTGCCGGGCGAGGCGGGAGAAGGCCGCGGCCTCCGAGCCACACGGCGACGGCGCTCGAGCACCGGCTCGAAAGCCTGACCCGACAGCATGCCGGAACTTCGGCAGCGCCTCCAGTTAAGGCAGGTGCACTACGGCTAGGCCCGGGCAGCCCTTGCACAGCGCCCGGCCCGGACCCAGGCGGAGGGGACGGCCTTGCCGCCATCCCGCGGCTCCCCGCCCGAGCCCGGCCAGACAGAACGAATCTGCTGGGGCCTAGCAGCGCTGTCATGTGCAGGGAGAAGCCGCTGTCGCTCGCCCTGGCCCCACCGAGCGCCCGCCCGACTCACCAGCACCGCCCGCTCCCCCTGCGTCGCCATCGTCGCCGCCATCCCGACCCCGCTGGCCCCGCCCCCAGCACCCCACGCGCACGGCCCAGCAACGCTTGATTGGGCAGCACCGCCCTCCTCCGCCGTCCGCGAGGGCGGGGCCCCGTGCGCGACGACAGCAGGGCGGGACTTGGCCCGCACACCGCCCGAGCCTGTCCCCGCTGCAAGATGGGTCAGACCTGCCCGTCCCCAGCCCAGAGCACATCAGCGACGATCAAAACGAGCTGCGTGCAAGAATACTCAAATGAGTGGAAGTTTCATCACTTCTTAAAATAAAAAAATTTGTCTTGGCAGTGAGGTCTTTGTATAGAAGTCGGTGAGTTCCCTTTCACAACGGTTGTACTGCGAGCGAGACGAGAGGTGAGGGCATAGCATCTTCACCACACCAGGCCCTAGGAAGGGGTAGGAGATGGGAATGATCCTTCAGGGTAGGGAAAGCTTCCAACAGCCCCGGTTTCTGCTGTAAGCACAGCTCTCGACTTCCTATCCGTTGCTTTTAATGACAGTGCTCAAAAAAGAGTGCTTCCTCGGGCACCTATAACTCACTGCACCTGAAACCCACTATTATCTACGCTTCATTTCATCCTCATGCCTCAGGGCAGGAACAGCTACTGCTGTCCAAGGGTCTGATTATCCACAAGCAGTATTCAGAGCTTGTAAACATTTCAGTTAAGGATCATATCTTAGAATACCAAATTAACTGCTGAGTTACTGTTCACAGAATCATGGGATGGCTGGGGTTGACAGGATCCTTAAAGCTCATCTCATTCCACCCTTCTGTTATGGACAAGAATCTTCCACTGGACTCAAAAAAACCCAAATGCCAGAAGGATGAACATCCCAGCCCAAAACTTAACAGAAGTTGTCATCAACACCAGAACATAAAACCAAGGATCCTCCTCTCATCCCAGATGCATGTAGCCCTCTGCACACAGAGCATGGAAATTACCCGAACTTATCCTCTGTAATGCCTCACTGAGAGTTTCAACTTGTGCAATGACTGAAGTGCTCTCAGGATTACTCAGTTTTCAGATGACTTGGTTTTCAGCAGCTGAGTTTCTAGTGTTCTGAGGAACACATACTTCCTTAATGCCCCAAGACAGCTCTGATAGGCTTTAGAAAATGCCACAAGAACATTCAGTTACCAAGAAAAGTTTTATTCTTTTTGCCAGTAGCTTTGTTAATTGCACAAAAAAATCTTTGCCATTTAAACATTTTCACACATCCTATTCTGAATGACAAATGTTAATTAAAAACAAGGCAGGAAAATAAAAATTCACAACCTTAATGAACTATGTGATCTATAATTGAGGAAAAAGGAAACTGCTTTTCTTACAAGCTTTCACAAGTGTCACATTTTCTCTTTAAAAAGGAGGGAGTTAAAAAAGCAAACTTCTAAAACAAATCTTCATAAAAAGAAACTTTAAAGAATTGTCAACAATATTAGGACAACATTTAACTAGCCAGTTTTATTAGAGCATCTCTCAATCCATTGCTTCCCCCACTTCCCTCCCTCATATCCCAGGCCTAGGAACAGACTCAAATCCACAGAGGCTACAGACATAAATACAAGAATCTGAGTGAGACTGACAGCAATCTCAACTGGCATCTGGAACAGTCTGGATTCCCCCATTTCCATTCCTCCTCTTCAGAGCCACATCAGAGCTCTTTGGTCTCCTCCTGCTTCTCCTGGGCACACCTGTGACTGTACAGTTGTCCAGGCAGCACTGCAGCCACTCTATAGCCACCCACAATGGCTGAAAGCTGCAGTCAGATCCTTCCAGGATAAATTACAGTGTTCAACTAGTCCACATCTGCCACTCCCACAGAAATAACCATGTCCATTCTGGGAACTACAGTATTTCTAGAAACAAACCCTGCAGCAGTGAGTTGCCTTGGGACTGGTCCTTTGAATTCATTACGAAATACCTGTCACAGGACTTGAGAGCTCCTTTGACATTCTCTCTGTATCCAGAGGCAACACGAACTAACAAAGATACTCCATTACCATTGCTTACACCATTCAGGGTCACTCTGGCCCAAGACAGCAGGGACAGGGAGTGGATGCCACTGAACTGGTTCTGCACATGGGACAGTACCTCCTTCTTCCTCCCAAAAGATTTTTTCCTTCAGTCTCATTTCCTGCCTCCAAACCCACAACTTCCCTCAGATGCCCACAATGCACAATTCATATGAGAGATTTTTTTTTTTTACTATAGTATGTTTAACAAAGGACTTCAGATGCTAACTGTGGAGTTCTGAGTGGAGAAGAACAGTGTGCCAAAGCAGGTCAATTGTTAGCTATGCCGGCAATTTTACGTGCCTTTAACGTGAATACCTACATACAGAATGGCAGTGGCATTGCCAAAAGAACACAGGTGTAGAACTACCATCGCCCACACACAGTGGCCAACAGGCAGTGAGGTCTGACAGCCCTGTTGCCAGGTGTTCACTACAGGATATAAGTAATGCAGAATACAGCATTAGCCCACAAGGAACAGTCATCACAGGAGGTGAAATACTCAAAGTAACATTTACAGCATAAGGCATTAGATGTTGTGATTCAATGAGTATGTGACACTTTCCTTCTTTCTTAACAAGGTGTACCTGAACCATACACACATGCTGCACAAAGCAGGACTGGTAAGAAATCCTAACCCAGGGAAAATTTCCTTACACAGCCATTAAGTTCCTAGGAAAAAAAATAAGGTGGCAGGGGCAGATGTCAGGAACACAACCTAATTTTAATCTGTCTTCTTTCCTTTCAGAATCCCAGCCCAAGGGAGGAAGGAGATTGTACCACTTGAGAAATGATTTTGGCCAAAGTTTCTCACTGGCATTTTTCTAACACTCGAATTTAAAATGCAAGAACACTCCCAAAAGGCTAATACTGAGAATTGGAAAATAAAACCCAAACAAACCAAAAACCAAGCCACATTCTGTGCATTTTTTGTGACAGGCATCCTTTGGACTCTGGGTTGCTCTGCTATCTACACTGAGACCATCTCTGATCTCTAGCCTTGGCATCTGCAGTTGACGTCACCCATCTCTAGACTAAAGCTCAGCAGTGGTCTTAGCCTCCCCAATCTCAGTTACTGGTCTTTCTAGAAGTTGGTATCTGGCCACAAGCAGAGTTCACAGATACAGGGAGAAGGCTCATGCTGTGCTATCTTGTACCCAAAGTAGTAATACTAAGAACATGTATGGAAAATCTGACATGTATAAAGATCACTAGGCAGTACACAAAAGTATCCCTGTGAGGTAGGTAACCATCACCCACCTTTATAGATGGGCAAACAGGCTGAGAGATGTGACAACGATGCAAAGGCCAGAGAGTGTGGAAAGGAGCTCAGGAATCTCAATATCTTGGATCATTCTTCTCTCCCTTTTCAGACTCACCACTCTGCTTGTGACACTGTTGCAATCCAAGACACCTTTGTAGTCACCTTTGTATTGACTACAAGGGTTAAAAAAACCCAAACAAGTAGTAACATAAGCTAAGGCCAGGAACAAGTAAAATCTCTAGCCCAGTTTTATAGGCACTATGTTTGTCTTGCAGTTTTCTATGCAAAGGTGTTACTTTCCAATGATGTTTCAGATGGGCTATGATAAACCTTTCAGGAGCCTCATTGACATAAACATTCTCCTATTTTCAGTACAGTTTGTGTTCCCTAACCTGTAGTTGTCTGTACAGGGGAAGACATGGATGCAATGTGTTATCTTTAACAGTACAAGAATTCCTCCATCAAGGTGGGGAAGTGGAAGTCTAAAAAGAAACTGAATTAAGACAAGAGTTGCACTCAACTCCCCTTACCCTCTGGAACTGCCCTTCTCCTCCACGGGAGGTGCCCTTGTTCTCTAACAGTGGCTAATTAGCAGGCATGCTCCTCATCTCATTTGGGACCAAGGACTCGAGTGATATTCACAGGTAGATGGGATGTATGTCACCCTGTCCCCTTGATGCAGAGAGTCCAACACTTGCATTATTTCACAGCAAAGAAGAAAAGGGATTGTTAGAAACAGCAACTTGGACTAGCAAACAGAGGAAAATTAAAGCAGCCAAGCAGCAGATTTCTGGCAGAGTTGCCTCAGAGCTTCTGAACAATTGCCGCTGTTTCATCTCATGACTGTCAGTGCATGGCATGGATTTTTCTAATTAGACTGCAACAATCCAAGCCCCCTCCTCCCCCCTCCTGCCACAGTGGAAGGCTCACCACAGCAGGTCTCAAAGTTTGTGTAAAAAAGGAAATGGAAAGACAGAGATGGACTGGTCCAGAGTTAAAACCCAGTATCATAATAATATTAATCAATCATCATCGTATGAACAGTAAGAAGGGTGCAGCCTAATGGATGTAGGCCCTGTACACTGCGGACATGTCGTTGTCAGATTGGTCCAAGGCTTTTGCTCGTTTATAGACCTAAAGAGAAATCAGAAAAGGATCAGAGTCTGCTCTTGTGTGAAGCCTCTTCCCAGCAGAAAAACTCCTTTGCTGATCACTGCAACCAAAGAACTGCACAGGATGTCAAATAATTCAAGTGCAGATCAGAAAATGCCAGGTCTTTCTGTGTTTCCTGATGTAACATTTTAAGGGTCTCTACAATCAAAACAAATCCAATGCCACCCTATTAAAAAATATTTCAATCACTGTTCCCTTGTCTTAGAGATGACGTAATTCTTTGATTTGTGCCTCCGATTGACAAATGGCACTGTTGAATAAATGCTGAAGAACACATCTGAACATTGAACAACACTTACCTCGTTGGCAGCAGCTGCCATGGGAGTTGGGTGGTTGACAGAATCGCCCAGTGCAATAGCTAATCTAAGATCCTTCTGGATGTACTTCAGGTAGAAATCAGGTTTAAAGTTTCCTTGCAAGATATCTGTGGAGAGGAACCCATGTAAAATTAAGCATGACGGAAGTAAGCCAAGCCCATGCTGCAGGGGGCTGTAATTCAACACCAATCTCTCTTTCCATTGCTGATCACTACTTTTAGCTCTGCTGTTTTTGTACTCTCCATCTTCATCTGGCCGCAGCAGATTGATATCACTACTGCCCACTGACAAAGTGAGCTCAGATTTCTAAGCAGCTTGTTACCCTGCTGCAATGAAATCCTGACTTAAGCCCTAAGCAGTCCTAACTCAGATTCTCAGAAGTCTCAGCTATGAAGGGGAAGGAATGGGAACTCAGCTCTTCATTTACAGAATGCTCAAAATAACCATTATCCCAGGTTGATGAAGATGAGACTGTTATGTTCTACCTTCTGCCACTATCTGAAAAGCTGTATTTTATTCATTCATTTCCAGAATGCTTAAAATAACCACTATCCCAGGCTGATGAAGATGGGATTGTTATTTTCTACCTTCTGCCACTATGTGAAAAGCTGCTAGATTGTAAAAATGACCTGTAAGAAAACAATGTAAGAGAACTTTACTTTGGCACTTCTGGTCCAGGAAGATGCTGGCAAGTTGTCCCTGATTGAGGATATCCAGAAGGGTCTGCTGGGACTGGCCAGTCACTTGAGCCAAAGTCAGTCCTTCTGCTATTGTTGCCATGAAGCTGCCTTGGACCATGTTCACAATCAGCATCATCTTGGCAGCATTGCCTACTTCACCTGGGAGCGAGACACACCATTGGGATTCCTCCAGAAGAGAAGTAGCAGCCCTGCCTCCCTAGCCCACACAGCAGTAACACTGTTAGATTCCTGTCATCAAGCACTTGGCATCTCTCCCTTACCCTGAAAGATTTCAGAAAATATTTCCATTTTCCAAGCACTCAAAGGAATGGAGAAATAATAAGAAAATATGATTTAAAACCAAAAGTATCACAGATCCTCCAAAATAAGCTGGCATTCAAAAAAGAAACCTTAGTCTGCAGGCTCTGAAACTGGCCAAGTTCCAGAGCAGCAAGCCAATTTCCCACACTGCCCACAGAGAAAAGTTGATATATACATCTCAGACTCCTTGCTGAAATTCCCAGTGCTTGCACTAAGAAACTGTTATCAGGTCCTCCACGTTTCAATTACCTAGGAAAAAAGAGGTCTTCCCCATGGCTTGGAAACAGCTGCTGCAGTCCTCATATAAACCCCTGTCACCAGCTGCCAGGATTACAAGCATTCCATCATTAGAGAGCTGCTGGTTTCCTGAGACTGGCGCTTCCAGAAAGCGACCACCTCGGGACACTATCACCTGGAAGAAGAACATCTCTGGTTAGCTGTGCATGAACAGCAGCAGAAACATAATTTACAGCATACCTGCTGCTAAGGACAGAAATTTAAAGCAGAACAAATAGCTCCAACAGGAGAGGAAAGCACTACTGTGATGTATCCTGCAAAGTGTGATTAAGACCAAAGGGGTCCAGGCAAGACCCTCCGGCACCCATCACTACTGTGTATATTTTAAGCAGCTGAACTGACATGCTTTAGTTATGGCACCCTATACTGGCCAAGGGACCAATGCTGAAGGCGTATATGTCGCATAAGAATCCCAGAAGATAGATCACTGTATTTTCCCCTCTTTCCCACAGAGGAAAGGCCTTTGACAGATCTCTTCATCCAGATGTTTACTAATAAGGGTGATCTGCATTCTCCAAATTAATGTTACACACTAGTGCATCAACAACATGTCTACTTAAAACTCGACAAAGCCAGTTCCCCTTCCTTGTAAAACCACACTGCCTTAGGGCAGTGGGGAACAAGCAAGATGCCGAAAAAGAAATCACAGATACCACAGCAGAAGTAATCAGAACACTTCTACAGAAATCCTATAATAATATTTCTATAGAATGAAATGTGAAGGCATTAATTTTCCCCAACCAGAGCACTTAAACTAGGCAGATTTTGCATTTCATCAGTCATTAATCCAGACAGGGTTTTACTCACCAGTTTGCTACAGAGTATCAACCTGTCTACAAATATTTCTCAGGGGATCGAAATTTGGCTATCTCTTTGCAATGGTGTCAGGTAACAGCTCTGCCAAATCTACAACTTTGCTGATATCACCAGGGAACATCTCATCCAACACTGTTTGCTGACTAAAACTTGACAAAGAAGACTTGTCTTATTTGCCTGGAACTTGAGACTCCCCCAAGGACCTCTAAAAGTTTTATTACTAAAAGAAACTGAAGAACTTCTGCTGAATGAACACCTGCTGCTTTTAAGAGGCTGAGTTCAGTGATTACCTGGGCCAGCTCTGTGACTGTATCTGCATCCACTGTGGACATATCCACATAACACTTCCCTGGGCGAATCCCCTGCAACACTCCACTTGGACCAAGCACCAGCTGTGGAGAACAGAAGAGCGGTAAAGCAATAGGGTGTCTGCAGAGAAACCCCACTTCTGCAGGAGTCCAGCTGAGCCTGGCACTACAGTGGCTGACCCCCAGAGGGTTATCAGAACCAGTCCTCAAAGACTTTATTTTTAAAATGCTTAATTTTTGTTAGGACATTTATTTTTACACAGCTGCACTGCTCAGGATGTACAATGACCCAGCCTACTGTGGTTAGCAGGAATCAGAACCGGCATTCAGTGACTGCCATCTCATAGTCTAACCAGCAGGGCTAAAATAAGAGCTAATCCTTACATCCTTTGCTGCTTTTGGATCTGATACACAGGCAAACGTGATGTCACAGGTGGAGACTACTTCAGCAGGTGTTCTTCCCAGCCGTGCACCCTCCTGGATGAACAAATCACACTGCAAAAGGCACAAGTCCACAGGTAAGACAAATTAAATAGAAAGCAAATGGATTCTTTGCATTTTGCTGTAAAAATTCTACTGCTGGACACAATTCCAAAGGAGACAGCATGTTAATTACACAACGTTGTCGTCTTCTGTTGCTTTGTCTACACACACACATATGTATGTATGGGGGGCTCTTTTGCAGCTTTTCTGAAGAACAGGTGAAGAACTTTGAAAGAAAGACACAAAGAAATAAAACTCTAAGGTGAAACAGTTAGAATGTTGTGGGTTTGACAAAAAATTATTAGGGGAAAAAAAGAAGATTTAGGGAAAAAAATGGTTAAAGGACATAGCAACATGTGTTACTGGATAGTAATAGGAACATGCCCATCTGAGATGAGTGTGTTTCAGAGGGCTGCTGCTTCAAAATTTTAGCTCCTTCTTACCCCATCCCCTCATATCAGCCATGTTTTGCTCTTGAAAAAATCTTTTAGTCCCCTTTTAACAAAGTAACCACAGGGCCCTTCCTGCTTTGCTATTCCACAGCATCTTACAACTACCACATCTCCCCCAGTTATCTATATTCCTCCTCCACTACAAAGAGTAACACTGTCTAGTATAAAAGTGCAATGCAATATAAGCTCCATTTTCAGTTTGAATACTCCGATAAAGCCCTTCTCCATCCTGGTCTCATGACACAGCAGGTCTTTAACAGAACACTTGTTACCACATGACTAGCAAAATAGATGTAGACTAACCTGCAGCTGAGCAGTGCATCTTACCATACCTTCAATCTCCTGGGATAACTCCCTGCACCTGGCCTTTCTGGCACAATACACTGCATGGTAATTCACATCAGCAGTATTTTCATGGCTATTCACTGATGCACAGTACACTGACCACGGCTATTCACATCAGTAGTTATCTTCAGAGGCATGTTACATCTCATTCTTCAACACATATAAGTGTGTAATATACAAGAGCGTAATTTTTCTGACAACTCTCTTCTCTCACACAAAAAGGCAGTGGGGTGAGACTGCTGACGTAAGAGTGACCACACTAGAACAGACCACAGTTGCACCTAGTCATGCCCACCAACAAGCACATAGGAAACAGGACAAAACAAGGTGGCAAGTATATCCTTGTGTTTCTTTGGCATCCCCTCCCAGACACCATTGACAGATGATTCCCTGAGATACAGGGCCCAATTGAATGTTTAGCAGAGGCTTAAGCACATGCCTACCTTCTCAGCAGTCCGGTTCCAGACAGTGACAGTGTGACCCATCTTTAGCAAGTTGGAGACAATGCCACTTCCCATCAGACCAAGGCCCAGAAATCCTATCCTGAGGGTATAGATAAACATTAATGCAAGAGAAAGCAATCAGTGTTAATTTCTCATAGCGCTGGAAATGATGAAGAGCAAACTGGAGCATCACCAGCACAAAAAAATACCCAAACAAACATGTTCTACTGCAACCACAGCTACAATGGGCAAATACTGAGCTTTAAAAGCAAGCTGGAATTTATTTTGCTTACCAAGCATCCCTAACAATTTCCTGAAGAAAGTCTTTAGCCTATTTCAGAAGATCACCTAAATATTAAAGGTTTGGATGGTCTGGATTCTTTTTGTTTGTTTGGGGCGGATTGTTTGTGTGTGGTTTTTTTGCTTACTAAAAATTGCTGTTTGTGTGCTTTCTGTTGACAGTCATTGCTTTACTGAAGTTAAAGGGAACATTTATAAATTAGCAGGTGCTTCTCTAATTATTAATCTGACTTTAAAACTAAGTCACACATACAATGTTTGCTTGTGTAATTGAACATTACATTAGTATCCTAGTTTTGATAAAGTCTAGCTAAGACTACTGTGCTAAGCATCATGCCAGACCAACAACCTAGTCCCTGTTCTACAGATGCCATTTCAGACAAATGAAGAAAGGAAGCATTAGGCCAGTACACATCACCATCAGACCCAGAAAACAGCCTTCCCTTCCTCCCACAAGCTGGAAAGAATTTTGTTCCCTCCATTCAAAAAAGAGAGACTATGCTACAAAGTCCCTACAATCACCTGCAATAAAAATTCCTCTTGCAGATATTGCTGCAAGAACCATTTTACCCATCATGCAGTTTCCCATAAAACCCAGAGTTTTCAAAGAGATTCTGAAGCATTCAGTTATATCCAAGGTAACATCACAACAAAAGCTACCTGGCAAATCCAGTAGTTAATTCTGCAGAAATAGCTACACTACAGCAGCACCTGTCCTCTCCCAGCTAGTCATGCTGTCTTTTCTCTTTCTGCCCTTAGACAGGGCAGAGCAAATCACTACAGGCTCCTTACATGGCCCAAATAAGATCTACCTATTTTCAAGTCTCAAAACCAGCAGAGGTATTCCTTCCTTCACAACCCACCTCTGCGATGCACTTCCCTGAGACTGTTTTCCCTGAACAGCTTCATTGTTATTTTTGTTCCCCTGCAGTACAAGTGAGAACTGGCATCCCATGTGAACTGCCCCAACAGCAAACAGCAAGAGTGGCCTGAACTCAATTTGAACAGAGCAGAAGTTACAGGAAGCTCAAGTTAGCCTTCTCTCACTCTATAAAAGAGAATGGGTGTGTTAGGAGAAACCAGAAAGCTCACGTGCTACACAGCAAAGTTTTTGTGATGGGAGAACACATCTCCCTCTTTCTTTTGTCTTCTGCATGCTCAGGAAAGCAATTAAATCACCCAGTCAACTAATGAAGAGAGATCCCCTTTTATCTCCCTATGTCATGCAACACTTAGGAATACTGCTGCTAACATCCTGCAGTTCAGGAAAAGGCAACTGCAGAAACACTCTGAATTGCAGATGTATCCAGGACAGAATTTACTCTGAATTTTGTATTGCACAGCCCCCTTTGAATTTAGCTGCCTCTCTCCCACCTTGTCCCCCAAACAGTTTCGCACAAGGAAAGAAGGAATGTGTAGTTAAAGGGAAATGTTAGGTTTACTCCTTCTCAGTGACAGGCTGGAGAATGGCTGCATGTGTGAGCTGGGAAGGAAATGGCTGAAGTGTATTGAAGATCTTACTTTTTGTCTGTAGGTGTGATGCTGCCATTGACTGCTGTGCTGTCTGCTGCCTGGATGGAGGTGGATCCTGTCTCCTGAGGGAGTGGGGTGGGGGGACAAGGGCAGGGGGGTGGGGAAGAGAGAGGGGAAAAATAATAATAAAAACAATTTAGTGCACAACTCTGAAAGAACTGCAATGCCTCATAACAATAAACATCCATCAAAATGAAGATTTGCTTTACCTCTTCACAAACCTTCAGCTTCTTTGTGATGGCTTGATAGCAGACAGCTGGCTGTATGGAGAAGACAAAGCGTTCAGGGGAAGGACAGTGCTGATTTATTCTGCTGAGCAAACAGACCATACCCTTATTCCACAGAAGTAGGCAGCTCACCCACCCACCACCACCTTCAAACCAGGACAACTCTGGGGCTTCCCTCAAGTGGAGAAAATAAAACATAAAATATATTGCAAGATATTAAGATCGTTCTTTCCCACCCTGCCCCAGCAATTCAGCCTGTCTTCTGACAAAGGCACTGCAAACTCTCTTCTGCAGTTCCTGTAACAGGCTCCTCTGGAGGCACCAGAACCTAGGCCATCCCTACTCCTAACATTTAGCTCTCTGAAACCTGTCATGAAGCCTCACATCTACACTCACTATGTCTCTGCAAGTTGTGGAACCAAAACCTTCTGGTTAATATGAGAAGGCATGTAGAAAGCTTTCTACAAATACTAAGGCAAAGGCTGCTTCTCCCCATGCTGCTTACTGTGAGCTTGTATAGATAAAACTCTTAGCAGCTCTTAATCCTTCTGGCTCTGCCCAGATCCTCAGCGAGATATAAATCCTTTTATGCTTAATTTGATCTTTCCTTTTCCTCCTGATGTTCACTGCTGAATATAAAATCCTGCAAGACTTCTGACTCTCAGGAGATAAACAGGCTGTATTTTACACGGCGCTTTTCTGGTCTTGGAAGTTCTCTTGCAACATTCAGTGAACTGGCAAGCCTATCCAAATGGAAAAACTGACAGGACAACCATCAAAAACAATCAAACAACAGGATTTCTGAACACAAAAAAACTTTTCATGTCCATACTGTTCATTCTACACAATTTATTACATCAGACCTGTCAAAAACTAGTGGTAGATAATCCTGAATTACTTAAAACTATTCACTGTACTTAATGCTAAATCACTCTAAATCTTAAGGCTTGGAAGTACTTCAACTAATCTAACTGCCACCCGCTAAAAAGAGAATTCTGGAGCTCTTTATGCATACTGCTTGTATTCAGTTCCAGCAAAGGGCAGGACTCCAAGCTACCCAGCAACATGATCCTGTCTGCCAAATCCTTACCTTCTCTGTCTGGCTCAGTAGGAAGTGATGAAAGTGTGGATCACTGTCCTTCACAGGCTACAAAGTGAGAAAACACACCCTCAGAAATAAACCCAGAGAGTCACTGAGTTACCACAGCACAATTCCCTTGCTCTCCTAAGCTGTATGAGAGCAACAGCATAAGACAGAAAACATAAAATGTATCAGCTGTCAGAAGGAACCTGTTTCAATTAAGTAGTTTACATTTTGTTTCATTCTCAAAACCAAAGCCATTCAAATCAAATTCCTCATTTTTGGACATCTGTAGGAAAGAAGTATACAAGCAATATCAACATGGGAGGAAGAAAATTTATCTTCCACTTCTTCCTCTCCCAAGCAAATGAAAACACTTATTTTCCTGGTTCTAAATAATTCCGTAAGACAGCATTCTGGGAATTGACTGAAGATTGTCACATGGCAAGCAAACCCATCCTAACAGCAACAAGGACTGAAGGCCCAGATCCCTCATCTCCCCAGTGAGCATCATACATACTAGTCTGGAATCACACTGCTCCTACTCTGCTTTACTGATCACTCATTTATTCAACAAAATCGAAAGGCTTCCAAAAGCTGCTTTTGAAAAGCAGCTAAGGAAATCAAATGTAAGCACCCCATGTGATAGCATTCAGATAGGGAGAGACTGTCCAGATCACCTCCACTCTTGGGAAGTGAGTCACAGAAATGCTTTTGAAACAAGAAGTGTAAACATTAGTACAGCAAGTTTAGTGTGAATCTGCAAGTAGTTCCACAGAGACAGAAATCTCATTTCCCAGCATACTGTAATACCTTCGTACACAAGAAGGTAAGATCTGGCTGTTTCATAGCCAGACAAAAGGCTCTAGATGTGCTGCCACAAACTCAGAAGTAGACGCTGTAAAGCTTCTCACCTCGCTCACACTCGGTGGCCATTTAAATCCAGCCACTGTTCCAGTCATCACTCTCTTCACTGTACTTGACTCTGGAATTGTGAGGTCCTGAGGAGACAGAAGGAGGATCAGAAAGAGCTTAAAATCTGACTCAGGAGCGGGTCACAGCATGATGATCATTCGAACACACATAGAGAGTTCTGAAAGTACTACAAAAGCCTTCAATTTCACAGGCCTTTCCATGAACATTCATATTTAAACACTGAGTATTAGCAATACAGGTGAGGTGAGAAAAGCATCAACTGCCAGCTAAGGATTTCAACCAGATTTATGGCTTCTGGAGAGTCCATTCTTCATACCTAAGAGGAATCACTGCATTTGTGCACTTATGCAATGAGCAGAAAACAAACATGCTTGATCACATACTTTCCTCCGGTGGATGCAAAACGCTTAACAACAAATGAGTGGAGAACATCATTGCAAGCAGGGGTCTGAACCCTTTTAATCCTACCATCTCACAATAGAATAGCCTACCTGTTATCAGGAGAACCTTCAAAGCATCTGCTCAAGTTTGCAGAATTCATGAGACAAACTGGTATGTGGGCTGCCCCATCTGCTCCACAGGCCCCAGTTTGTAGTATCATGATAGTACTTAACATACTGGGGCTTTTACTGTTGAGCAGATTAAACTTTATCTTTTATTTCCCCAAACATATAGGTTAAAATAAGTCTCTATGCTATAGATCATCGACATATGCTATAGACATTAAGGTTTTTATGCTACATGAAGAGAATGCATAGGACTTCTATATAATATGTGCTGTCTTCCTCTGACATGAGGGCTCAGAAATGGAGTCACATTACCTCCCCTCCGAAATTACTTCCTGAAAATGCACAATAGACCTTAGCATCCACACAGAAGCACAAGAGAAGAACACTGTTTGCAAAAACAGACAGAGTAAGACTCCTGGAGGAGTAACCTAGAACGATGCAACTGTCTGAGGGTTAGCAGGAAAATGCAGACATCAGTCTCCAACCTTGTAGTGTCTAGGGAGAGTCCTGCATACTTCAGCTGGTGAAGTGTGGATAAAACCTGCTTCAATACCTATGAAGTTCTGCTGCTCCTTCAAATATATTCATATAAGCTTAAACATAAGAGTATGTAAATGATCGTGTATGGCCACAGACGCTTTCTAGACAGAGCATACCTCAGCAAAACCCAGATTCTTGATTTTTATGCATTCTTATTACTTGGAAGCCAGAATTTGGACTGGGACAGAGAAAAAAGCCATAAACCCTAGGATCATATTAATTCAGGATAACAACATAAATGTTTTATACTCTAGGGCTAAGGACTTGAGGAATTTATGAGAACCAGGCAAGAAGATAAGATTTTAAAATTATTTCATAGGCTGAAAACCAGTGTTAAGGCAGTATTGTTATATTTTCATAGTAACTATTTTGTCACTTTCAAGAAGCTATAAGGCTTACTTTCCTACCTTATCCTGCTTAATTTCCTGGTTTGTGGCCAGGAAGTTATCACACAGCTGGCCACCACTGTGTGGCAACTTTAAAACCAGTCTGCTTGTCATGTGCCAGTAAAATAATGTCAACTACCACAATTAGCTCACTCAAAGCACTCTGATGTCCTGAGGTAAATAACACAGTAAAACCTATGCATGTAATTTGTCAGCACAATCAGAATTCTCCCAGCCATTAGTTTTGATTAATTTTGGAATGAATCTAGCTCAAAGACACAGAATCATTTTGCAAGTGAAAAAAAAGGTCCTTGGCTTATTTAAACAGAAATATGTGGAGACACAACATGCTTATAGGAAGACACTTAGAAAAGTGAAAACTACGTTGCCAATGAAGCATTTTCCTGCATCGGACAAGACAAGTTCTGTAATTATTAGTTTTAATTCATAAATATGCATACATTTCTCCCCTCCTCCAACTTCCCTCAATAGAAGAAACTGATAAGATCTGTTACGCAGCCTAATTTCACAGACATTGGTGCTAAAAAAGAGCCAATATTTTCTTTAACTGCTTAGGAGTTGGACTTGATGATCCTTGTGTGTCCCTTCCAAATCAGGATGTGCTATGACTCTACTCTATGATGCCTTCACAGCTAATATCTGAGATGATCAGCTTCATTTTATTACATCAAGACAGAGTCTGCTGTTCAGCCAGCGAAGGCCAATCCATTCACAATTCCGGAGAGCAAGGACCACCTTCTTCAATTGCATCCTGACTGAAAGAAAAGACTGTGAAGCACATCGTGATCCCCTTGAAGCACAGATGAGCAAGCACACTGCCATACAGTGTTTCAGTTGAGGTCTCCCAGTTGTCTTCAGGTTTAGTCACTGATGAAGGATATGACTTGTAATAATCCACCAAAATAAATATCCATTTGGAATAGGAAGATCTAGGCCGCAACAGTGAGCTCCATCATAAAAAGGCTGGAACTCTATATGAGGGTAGACAAAAGTGCTGCCACAACACAGAGAAATATCAGGGAAGTAGTAGTTATAAATATTAAGCCTCCATCAGAATGGATGATGGGAACATACCCTAAAGCACAGAAGCTGAAATGATGACAATTCTTCTGGCGGATTCCCCAGGCTACGAATTTCTTCTTTAAGCCCTAGCCCTTAAAGATATCTCACTCTTTGTGAGTACTGAGATTGAAGTTGAGCAACTACTTATCACCTGATCATACGAAGTAGATGAGATGGGAGAAGTCAGGAGTCAGATGAAGACCCATATCTCTTTGCTAATCCTTCCCACATAAACTGAACTCGAGGGATGACAAGACGAAAGAATGGAGTCTCCTGATACAGCTTTCAAAGCCCTCTCAAAGATACAAACAGAGCCACTCACAGCAACTAACTGCTAAAAATCACAGGACGAATCAACAATATGCTTGCCAACTGGTATCAGGCAGCCAAATGGTCTAGAAGTAGCAACACGGAAAAGCTTAAAAAAGAGGGATACTGAACTGATTCTTCCTGCTGGCCTGTTAGTCAAGGTGCCAGTCAGACCTCAAGTCCAGATGCCAAGTCCACGGGCACTGGCGGACATGCACAACACAAACCTTCTCATCCTTGGGTGGACGCCCCCGCTTTCGGGGGCTCTGATCCTGGGCTCTTTTCAAGGGTGATTTTGATCCTCTCTCTGACGAGACAGAAGAAACCCTCTTTTTTCCTTCCCCTGTGCCCTTCTTCACCTTTCCTTCAGACAAATTGGTTTTGCGTTTCTCTTCACCAGCAGATTGCTTGCCTCTTTCTTCACTGGAATTACGCCGATTCTTCTCTTCAGTTGAGTTATGGGAAGATGCCTGAGAGATTATAGAATAGAAGATGGTAAGGAAAGAAGAGAAGAGATGGAATGATTTTCATGCAAAACCAAGGATGTGAAGGACCCCGTGCTGATTACTATCAAGTAAAACAACAGCGCAGTAACTTGAAAACTACGTGTCTGTTAGACCTTTGCAGTTGGTGAGTGAAGTTCCTGGTTAGTTCTCCTGCAAAAACACACCAGTTTAAGTAAGCATGTAACAGAACAGGCCACCTGAAGACTTGCCAGGACTGTGTGCACTTCCAATATACTAAAGACAAGATTAGTTGATACCAAATACTTAAGACTGATTTATAAAATCATCACAAGTAGATCAATTAGCCTCTTCAGTTTCTTCATCATTTAATAATCCAATAATCACTTTTCCCCACCAAACAAGATATAATGGGGAAGAATAGAGGATTAGAAATAAACCCCAAAAACCAAAGAAAGGAAAACCCAATCCTCCTCAACTTGCCAGAGGCAACAAACTCCTTTCACATAACAAGGCATCTAATCATCATTCATGCCAAAACCTGTTTTAATGCACACAGTGAAAAAGAACCCACTCACCTGGTCCTTGCCTTTGGTTTTTCTAAGAAACTCCTCTACAGCATCCACAGCTTGCTGGAAGCGCTTACCCTTGTTAATCTTTATCATTTCCTCTTTGTGAGGGTGATAAGGCTTCAGCTGCTCCACTTTGATCCAAGCACTTGAAACAAAAAAAAGAAGCTAGTTATATTTTCCAAACCACAGCTCTCTAAATCCTCCTGCTTTGAGGAACACACAGTTACACTTTCTTCCCCAGCTCTACTGATGACAACAGCCCAAACTCACTTCCTATCTAGAAACTGAAGGGCTGCTATTACTGAATTCATTGAGAATTATCTTCTGGCACTTTTGTTACTTCTTAAGTTTTATGTCCTCTCATCCTAGCACTGTCCCCCTCTAAGCATTATTCTCTACTGACAAAACAGCTTTTGGATGTGATCACAAGACGCATTTAAAACAATGGCAGCCCAATGACTGCACTTGTTTCGCCATGAGGAACACCCACAGACCCACGCTTCCAGGTAAAGTAGGCAATACCACTAATCTACTTGAGAGCAAAGTTCACCTAACAATTCTCAGTCATCAATCCTTGGTTCAAATATATTGAGCATACTGGTGTCTAAAAAACTGTAGGAAAAAACCTCCAAAATTATGTATTCTCACCATAGAGATGACCACGCAGAGTTAATACAAAAGCAACAGTTCATTGCTGAACTGATTTCTGATGTACCCAGGTATTCTGTATGAAAACAATGATTTTGTTTTTGAGAAAAAATAACTATTTCCTTTGCCTCTGAGTGGAGCAATCAGACCTTCTCTTGACCCCTGGTACTTCTACGTTACATAGACTATCCACGAATACAGGTTTTAAATATTCTCCAGTGCAGTCTAGCTTCTGCAAGCAGATGAAGTGATTTAAAGGTTGCATTTTCAGACACTGTATAGTTAAACTGAACATGAAGATTAAAACAACAAAAAATAATTGTAATATTACGTTGAATCTTGATTGTTTCTCCTCTCTTCACAAAATAAACTCTAAAACTAAAAATATTAAGACCTTTCTCCTCACTGGCAATAGCAATTGTTTGTAAATTGCCTGTAATCAGGAATCAACTTTATTAAAGTAGAATGAAATATTTTGGGTCTCACTTGCAGAGACAAGTGAGGTTCCTGCTGGAACCTACTGGAAAATACCAGCATTCTTTCCAAAGAAGCCAGTGCTACGGCATGCAAAGCTGAATCCTTTCACTTTGTTTACACTGTTTTTTAAGAACTGACTTTATATAACAAGTCAAATAATTGCATTCAGACTAGAATCTGAGTCCAGCAGCTACTCAGGGAATCTCTCACAGCTGCCCAGGCATTACTGTGAAACACACCGTAAAATTATCTTACACTGTAAAGCCTGCCTGTATGACAAATAGTGACAAACATCCCTGTGTACCACAGAGCACCAGCTCATGAGAAGCCTTTTCATTACATGTATAAAAGGAAACAAAATTTCGGACCACAATATAAAAAAACATGTTAAATGTTGTTGCAGGACTGAATTTCTAAACAAAAATAAGTTATTTTCCCTCAAGGCATTCTCTTAGGTTTCTGCACAATCTATCACTCCTCACTGTACAGGTTCATTATTTTCCTTTCTCATTCCTTTTCCTTTGGTATGGAGGAAGCCTGAAGTACAAAGCTTTTTCTGGTTCCTAGCTTCAAAGGTGTATCCTGGCACTTGTGATCCACCAGGACAAAGAACTAGAGATCTCAGAGACAAACCCATAAGTGAAAAATAATCTTAAATGCTGCCTCAGTTAAAAATAAACTTAAAAAAAAAAACAGGGAAAAAATTAAATGGTCTTTTCCTTTCCAGTTTTTTATGCATCACCTACTTGGGCAACCTTCCATAAGAGATGAGTATCTTTTGACACCAATGTCCACAAACCAATTGCATGCAGCGTTTCAAGCACTTGAAAACAAAAGAACTTCTCACCAAACAAAATTAGTCATGTTTATACACAAGATCTCAACACCCTCAAGGCCAATGAAGCCCAGTAATTAGATCAGCCTCAAGGATACAACATATAAAATTAACTACTGTTTCTCTCCTGATTCAGCAATGAATCAATGCATGAAAAGAACATTAGCGATGACACTGAAGATGTCATATTTAAGATGACATTGCATTCATACTGCTGCACAGTCACCTGGCAACTCTAAAGAATGGCCTACATGGAAAGTGAAAAGATGTAATAAAAATACCTATTAGCAATGGTTTTCTCTTTTCATTTCCCCACACCGTTCCTCATCGTCTCCAAAATACCACTCTTAGAAAACCACTGCCCATGTCAAATCCACATTATAAACATGAGCAATAAGCAAAACTTAGAATAAGCAGAGATAAGTATGAAAGTGACCTGCAGTTACATGGAAACAGTGGCACAGATAGATGCAGAGACACCAGATTGAAATCCATGGCACAGGCATGGCACAGGCAAGGAGATCTTCAAACCTTCACCATTCCAGCCATTCTCTTCCTGTCTACAGATACCAACTCCTTATGATAAGCTGCAGAAATGAGATGGAAGAATATCCACCAATCTTCGTTTTTTGCAAACCATATAGCCAGAGATGGAATACAGTAGCACTGTATCTACAAATTTCTGTTTACCACAGTCTGGAAAAAATTTTATCGCTTTAGACTGTAGCACTTTAGATGCCCACACTAAATGCTAACACAACCAGTTCTAAAAGTCAAAAGAAAATTTCTTAGCTATTTACAAGGCCAGTGTGTGTGAGCATACAACAAATCAAGACAGATTTCCTTTGTTAAAAGGGAACATCCCAACCCTCATAAATTAAGTAACTCAACTAAACTCTGCAACTTAGTACATAAACTCCTAGGGAAAAAAATACAAAAATGACTATATCATACTAGAACAAAGGAAGGGATATTTAGAAGAAATCCAGAAGCAGGGCAATACTGAAGGAAATTTAAGTATTAGGTTTTTCAAATTTGTGCAATAAAATACCTCCTCAGTACAAGACGGAAGAGTTTTGTCTGCAGTGATTTTCAGCTATGGTACTGTGCCTGTAGGGATGTTGAACATTCCAGCTGGCTCTGCTACAGCAACACAGAGCCCTGCATGGGATAACTGGCCTCACTGAGAAGTACCAGGAACACAAGTTCACCCACACCACCAGTTCAGCCCATCCCTCCAGACCCTCAGACTACTAAGGTGTATTTCCAACAGCTGGCAAATTTAAACCAAGTGTTTTCTCTTGTCAGGACCTGAAAGAACATTTCAGAAAGACTACATCCTGAATTTACTCTCTCCTTGAAAACCAGGGGAAACAGTGGCAAAAGAAAAAGGTAGGTGCTTTCATCCCAACAGGACATGGAGGATGGAAAGGTAATGAGCGTTGTGTTAAAATTACTGTGCCTGATGGAAACAGGCTGCAAATTATTACATTTATCTTTTATCTTATTGCAAGCTTCCTCCATTTTTTCCATTAATATATAAAATCAGGAAGTGTCCCTTGACCCCACCATATTTAGTTTCACACTGATGCTACAAAAGGTTGTAAGGAAGAATGGGCTGTCACAGCTTCCTGTTAAGACTGTGATATACATGACTTGCAAGTCCATTTGGCTATCAGGGAATACCAAGGGGGGAAGAAAGGTGAATGGCTGTGTTTGTACACACATCTCTAAGGGCTGCAGGACCATCACTGGTATTTCTATAGAATCACAGTAGAAAGATACCTTCAAAGCAATTATATCTTAAGTTTTAACAAATATCGTAAAGAATTCTTAAGCAGGTTAAAAATGTAAAACTATTTTTAATTGCATGACACACACCAAGAAAGACTTGTGGGCCAGCCAGTTTATTAGTTTTAACTACTAAAAGCAATAAATGTACACACATAGCAAAATAAAAGTTCTTACTTGACTACTAAAATATCTACAAAGATTTCCTACAACAAAACTGTAGCATGGAAATAAAAATAAACAGGGATTTTAAATACTATCTCAGAAGTACAGTTAGAAACACAGATAAGAGATCTAAGTTCCACTTCTGAACTAAATCAAAATTGTTGTTTAGATTCCTGTAAAAATGCTGTTACATGCTTGTCAGGTCTATGGGCAGGAAACATCAACTGGTCCTGATTTTAGATAGAGAATCCTTTTAATGTGACTTACTCTAAGAAGAGACACTCAGAAAAACAACTCCTAGGCAGACAAGAAAAACCACCATATCAATTTGGAGAACAAGGTAATAAAGAGACATTACATGATTGTCTTAATTGCACACAATCACTTAGAACAGGACATGGGTATTACATAACTACTATAAACATCAGGTGGCTTTCACTGTGGGAAAGCATATATGTACTTCACAGTTTAAACATAAGCAATATCTGCTTCCATGGGTAGAGAATCCTCATCTTTCAGAAAACCCATTCCTTCAAAAGTAACAGAAGAAACTAACACTACCAACACAACACATGGAGTACAGCGCTATGTAGAAAATTTATAAAAAGCCAGGATTTAGAGCACAGTCAAAATGCACTCATGCTCTCACCTCTGTATGTTGGACCAAAAGTACTCACAGCTTTCCAGTTAATCTATTTCCTTAGTCACTGCACCATTGCAAAGGCTCAGTACACAGTAATATTCATTTTGCAGAAAAAGGAAAATGCATTTCCCCTGTGCTGTATCCTGAGCTAGTCATAATTTCACAAAAAACCAAAACTTATACACTACACCAAAACCACTGCCAAACTCATCAGTATGTTTTTATTTACCCTTCTGCTCTGCTCATGCACATCAACTTTTACTTATAAACATCTTTCTCCTTAAACTTTAGTATGACAAACCAAAGCTAAACGAGTCAGTGGGGAACAATTTGCACCCAGCCTGGAACAGGCGCATTTCAGGCCACAGAAGGCACCTAAGACTCCTCAGAAGGAAGTAAGTCTAAAACAGGGTCTGACACTGCCTACCTCTTGACAAACTGGCCGGCAACAACCCTCAGAAGTTCATGGGAGGGACTGTACCCAGAAATCATCATCGCCTTTGCCTTATATGCACTGGACAAGAGGTGAACAGCTGATGACCAGATCCCCTCCTGTTCAACCTCAAAGGGTAAGGCAGTAATACAAGAGCTGTAGCAATGGATCCATGGTACAGAAATGCCATCATACAGTGTGAACATGGCAGAAGAAGGGAGGTGCAAAAAAGAAGCTATATGCACTAGACCATTGGTATGGGTAAATGCACTCCTCATCTCCCCTTGAAAAGCGACAGCTCTGCACTCTGCTGTTCCTAAGGCTGTTCAGGGGTAGTGATATTCTCTCAGTTACCTTCCAAGTCCTGTTTATATATATAACTGAAAAAAGCATTTGCCAAACCCACTAGTTTACTTGTACAAAAGATTTCCTCTTCATCTTCACATTTGAAGTGAAATAATTACTATTTTTCCTGATTTGGCTGATTATGCTCAAACACAATCAAACATATGAGAACTTTCTCAGGCAACACACCGGTTAGAACAGCACAGCTCTAACCAGTACATCCTTCTGACATTCCAAGTCAGGACAGAAGAGGCACACAAGCTTCTGTCTCTTGTCTCTATCAACATTATTTGAAAGAAAGGTGATAGTCTTTATTCAACTTTCAGGTACAGTGTGCCAATCAAAGCAAGTAAATTTCTAATTCTTGATTATCTAGCATGATATAATTAAATTTCACAAGCTGGAGATGTGGGGAACAGGTTACACTACAACAACCATACTACTTCACTATGCCAGATGACCAAATTTGCCCTGGGCAGAGCTCTAGAATCTTGTAATAAATCTCGATTATTTTGCAGTGCTGAACTCTTCAGTTGCAGATCATGCTATTAAGTCTGCAGCTCTGAACTCTTCATTTGCAATGATGTTATTAATCTCAGCTACAGCATCCAAGATATTTGACTGTTTGTCTTAATACCAAAAAAATCTGTATTTGATTCAATGTGAAATACAAGAATTGAAAACAAATAATCAGGACAGAAATAATCCACTTCAACTCAGAATTTATTAGCTCAAATAATCATATTTAATAACACCACCAAAAAACGTTCTCCGGTCTCAAATCAATCTTCACCTGCCTCAAATTACTAGAGATCCAAACATTCCCATTACTATGTGGCATTCACTACTCCTCCATCAAATTTAGACCTCATTTCTTACTGGAAAAATATTTTAGTATTATGCAAAAATAATTTAGCAGTGAAAAATAGTTTCCTTAAGAGATATTCACCAAATGGCCTCAGTTCTTGTCATCTTTCTTCCTAAAAGTAATGGGGTTTTTAGTCTTCCACAGATATTTGCAATTTTCTTCTTTTTTCCATGACTTAATAGCAGAAAATAAAGAGGAAAACTGAAAAGGTATCAGAATAATTTTCAGTTTCACGAAATATCCAAGTTCTCAGGGGCCTTTTTCATTGAGTTTTTTTACCTAGTTTGTAATCATTTAAATCTAAGACAACTATGATTTTGTTCACATTTGAAATCATTAAATTCTGCTTTGCAAAAAGGAAGTCTAAAACAGTTTTGGCTCTCTTATACTGTCTTACAAAAGCACAGCAAGAATGTTTTTAATCAGCATGTAGGACAGGATATTCTTTCACAAATGACTATTATACAGTTACTTTTATTCCTCTGGCAGCAAAAAAAAAACAAACAAACTTCTCATTACATGCTAAAATCTGACACAGTTATGTCACACCTAAAAGTGGTGAGCTATCATCACAGCAACTCAAATCCTACAGCTAAGTTTTTATACCCTTCATACACCTCAGTGAGCAGCTATAGCATGCAATAATAGTTAAATTTCTTTTATTGTGTGGTTCAAAGGGAATCCTTTACAATGCTACACTGCACTGTAATATTAGTAAATATTTCTTCCACAAAAGACCCACATTATGTGGTACAATGTTTTCCCCAGATGACAACAAGGAGGTACATACTGATCTTCTGTTCCAAAAAACTTCACAAAGAAGCACTTTTTTCCTCGAGGTTTCTTCAGATCTTTAGGTGGGTTAACAATCTAAAGGCGATTAGAAATCATAATTAAAAAGCATACAGTGACAAATTTTGTGATTTTACCACCCAGTGTTCAGCTACTATAGATTTTTTTAAAAATCTGATTAGGAGGATAACTTGCATTAATAAAAATTTGTTCCACTTAGGTAACCTTAAGAATTTAAACTTTGTCATTACTCGCAGAATAAATTGCTTATCAACTTTAAAATGTTAGTGAGGAGAAAAGCTATCATTCAGTTACAAGGTGACACCTGTAGAGGAGCCTGGTGTTAACCTGACCCAATAACCAAATGTTTATAGTTGTCAGCACACTGACTATTCTTTTACCTGACTCATACTGTTACCTCAGCATGCTTAGCCCTCATACAACATATAAGATAAAAGAAATGTCTTTCTGAGAAGTAGAAGGAATAGAAATAGCATATAAAATTCCTTTTTAAAAATCTTTCATCTGAAAATACCCCAACCAAACCACAAGTAGGATCAAACTACCCTAGATAATTCTCAAAAACGACAGCTCTAAAACAGTATCTTGAGAAGCCAGACTCCTTATTTCCATTATTTAACACAGTACTGTTAGCCAACTTACTATGGAAGAAAAGAAACATGTCTTGCAGAAAGTGACAGGGATTAAACAACTAAATTTGGGAAACACAATCAGTTCCAGAGCTGGCTCTCTGTTGGTTTTTCATTCCACATGAACTACCAGCTCTTACTGACAGACTGAGATAATAGATCAAATAAAGCCCTAAACTAGTTCACACTTTAGACTTGTGGGGTAGATGTGTAAAGGAAAAACGAGAACACCAGTATTAATCTACAACTGAAATGCTTTCAAGCAAAGCTTTCCTTACACAGAAGGAAAACACAAAAAAACCACACCCAAACAAAAAACCCCACAAACCATGAAAAGCTAAGAAAGCAACAATAAATACAAACAAACCTCACCTTCCCTGGCCATGGAGGGTAACGGCCAAGCTTTCCCCTAGAGGAAAAAAAAAGAAATTATTAGGCACTAGAACTAGAGAAAAAACTAACTATCCCAATGCCTGCTTTTTCATATTATGTCACACTTTTCATAATAAGAGAGTTACAGTTTGCAGTCAAAACCTTCTGTTCAAGGCAGGACACACGGCTGACATCTGCACCTAACTCAGGTCTCTGGACAGTCTGTTTGACCTTGCTAGACTGCCAGAACAGAAGAGTCGCAGTAACACATTCTGCAAGATATAAGAGTAATAGGCACTGCAGCACCATAAGAGTGGAGATTTCTTCACATGGAACTGCAAAAAACACTGAGGCAGACAATGAGACCAAAGTTCAAGTTAAGAACTTCTATCTACCTGTCTAGAGCAGTTGGTGAGCAGAGCAGCCACCAACTCCCAGCACAGAAAGCTAAGGTTCTGATTCGTGCAGAAAGGCATTAATAGCAGGATCCCCTCAACAGGTGTTCCATTACCACTTTCTTCAGGTGCTCACCACCACACTAACTGAAGATATGAAGACCCATAAAAGAAAGGCAGAAAAGCTTACTTCTACACTTGCAAATGTTTCATTATGAAAACTAGGCAATACTAGAAATAATCACAGAGGAGGAAGACACATTAGTCTTAGCCTCAGCTCACCAGCTTTCCTGGTGAGTTTTATCCTTATTTCACCCTTGTCACTGACTTGTGCTGCAGTACTCACAAAACCCCATTAGTAAGAATCTTGCAAGAGACGGGCAAAGAACCTGCGGGGCCCAACAGCTCCTGACACAAAACTTCTCAGCAAGTGGCACTGTAGTCCGCTGAGATGGCAATGCTGCACAGAGGATTCAGAAGCCAGGGGCAGGCAGCAACACTGCCAAGAGCTGTGACCATGACCATGTCTCATATTCAATGCTCCCATTACTGTACTGAGAAAAAAATTCAGCAAACCCTTCCTGCTGTTGCTGTCTGATTGTTACAAGTTCCCTGCGACAGCTCTAGGGACAGCTTTGGCTGTCACGTACAAAACTAAAGCAGGATAATCTGCATTCCAGCACTGAGAGTAACACTCCCCAAATTCTCATCTGAAATAAATATGCTAAAAGTAACTAATCTTTACTTACTTTGCTATATAAATTAGACAACTTCCCATCACTGCAAATTTTTCAGATGAGAGCTGCAGTTGTCAGCCTGAAGCACAGCCTTCTTTTTATCTGGGTTATCAGTATAAATGCATGCATTTATTCACGTGTTGGAAATCAGCTACTTCTATGAGCTCTGGCAGGACAGCCTAGCCCATCCAGCACACCGAAACCTAAGCACTTAATCGGTGCTTACAGGGCGCGGTGGAATGCTCTCACTTCTCCCCACCAGGACATAAAATCACAGCTCTGACTATCCGAGGGTAAGATCGCAATGACAAGGGGAAACGGCTTCTGGGGGTTTCCACAGGGACACCCCAACCTGCAACGAAACGCTGGAGTGTTGTGTTGCTTCATTAAAGCACTGCGAAGAAACGGTACGTGGCTCTCCATAAACACTTTCTATCTCTAACCCTTCTCGCATCCCTCGGGAGGTGAGGCCGGGCTTACAAGGAAACCCCGCAGCGCTCGTCCTTCCGTCCCGCTTCCTTCATCCTTCCATCTGACACAGCTTCCGTCATGCGCCGCCCCCCGCCAGCCTCCCCAGTGCCGGCCCGGCTCACAGCCCAGCCCGCCTCGCGCCGGCCCGGTGCCCTGGCTCCAGGTTGCCTCCCGCCGCTTCTCCCACACTGCCCAAGGGACGCCGGCGACGATACCTGCAATCCGGCAGCAGGCCCACCACTGCACTGCACTGCCCTGCCCTGCCAAGCCCCACCCTGCCCACAGCCGCTCTCCGAAGTCACCGCGGGCTGACAGCGCCCAGCGCGGCCCAGACCGACTCGGCTCCCGTTGCGTCGTTCCCAGGGCCGGCTACAGCCTCGCCTGCGTCTCCACAGCCGCAGCCTGATTCCGCTTAAGGCGCCCGGCCCGCCATGCTCCGCGGCCGCCGCCCAGCCTGCGCCACCACTCACCACACCAGATCTCCGAGCCTCAGACTCACGGCCGCCATCTTACCGACACGGACCGGCCGGGCCGCGCGGGGCTTGCCGGGAGCACGAACAAGGGGAGGGGCGCGGTGGCCGCGCCCATTGGGCGGGTACATCACGTGGGCTGGCGGTCCGTCACGTGCGCGGGGAGGGCTGTCAGCGGCAGCCGCCCCCTCCCCCCCCGGCCGCGACGCCGGGACGGCGGCGGCTCCCATGGGCGCGCGGGGCGGGGCAGAGGTCTGGCGCCCATTCTGCCGGATGCTCCCGGGGCTGCTTCATCGCTGTGGATGAGGAGGGCCGTTGCGCGGGAGCCCGGTGTGGAGCGCATCGTCGGAAGTGTCGGAAGCAGCGCCGTGTGCCGAGCGCATCATTGGAAGTGCAGGTGGCGGGCCGTGGGGCGGCGTCTCTTTGCTGGGCCGCTCTGGTGGTGGCTGCCGCCCCCGCCCCCGGCTGGCCCGTGTTTGCGGCGGGGCACCCGCCAATTAACAGCGGTTCCCTTGATAGAATTCCCTTTAAGAAGCAGAAAACCGAAGGACTCCGTTGCTGCCGCTGCTCGCTGTCTTCGGACTGGATAAGTATCCCCCGTTAGCCCCGTGGAGCCACACCAGGAACATGTGAATATGTGAAAACGCCAATCACTTGCTTTTGAAATTGTTAAAGTTTAATAGTAATAAAATGGTTATAAAAATAGTAATACAATTAGAGTCATAATTTTTTGGACAATTTAAATCAGGACAATATAAGACAATAAAAGCAAAGAGGTTACGGACATCCGGGTACCTTTTTCTGGGCATCACGAGCCCGAAAAAGGGACCCCTGCCAACAAAAGATTAACCCTTAAGAACAGTAGCCTGTTGCATATTTATACACTTCATACATGATGCATAAATTCCATTCAAACACAGGATTCTGTCTGTTCATTGTCAACTTCTCCCTTCTAATCCTAGCAGCGCCATCAAGGTGGGAAGAAGTTAGTTTCTTCCGATAAAAAGGCAATAAATTCCTTTCCCCGAAAGATTTAGGTGTCCTGTGGCTGCTATCCCCTGCGAGTGCCTCATTCCTTTTGTTAAAAAAACCCCACTAACATAGTTCTTATTTTAATTACAAAAGTTGCCTTCTAATTACAAGACTACATACATTTAAAATGTTAATACAGCGCTACTAATCAATACATCAAGATACATATTCACCACTACTAATCAATACATCAGAATACATATTCACCACTACTAATCAATACATCAGAATACATATTGTAAATATCTGCGTAGAGCCATATAGTATGCACTTTTCACAGAACATGATTTGCGTTCGTTCTCCCTGGCAGGGGGAGACGCCGTATGTGGTCGGCTGTTGCGGAGCTGCATTGTTCACCTGATGACTTGCTGTGTTGGTGGCGTCTTTAGTTCTGTCCATCCAACAAAGCCAATTCCGTAATTTTTCAACCATTCTTGTCACCTCTTCTGCTCTGTGGACTCACAGAAACTGATATATGGAAGCCTTAAACAGAAACAAGTTTGATCCTTGTACTGCACAACCCTTGGTACAAGCTCCCAACTCTTGTAATAAGTGTTTAACTGCTCTGCTATTCCCCCAAATCACGTTAGTACTGGGCGTCTCCTCTCGTTTTTAACAGCTGGATTGAGATAAGTATTTTATTCTAAGCCAGTGTTTCTCAACTTATCAGCTACCTCCTACTTACTCCTAGGCCCCTATCTTTTTTCAAGAGATGCACCATATCAGTCTTAAGAGCATTGTCAGCCTTTTAATGTGTGGTTTACTTTTTTAGTGTGCAGCACACATGACACACATCACTTTCTCCTCACACATTGATCTTGGCTGCTGGAAAAACCCCAATCAGTATCCTGAATGCCTTCAATATAGGACTTAGCAGCAGTGCTGGAATTGCTGTGCTTCTTTTAAGATACAGATTTCAATGAAAAAAAAGCCTTCTGTCAGATTTAATTTACCAGTATTTAGCCAAATCCAAGAGCTGATCTATGCAGTTTTTACTTAAGTCTACTCATTGAAAGTGTAGCCTCACTGTGCTGGCATTCCATGGGACTGGAGCAGCTCAGAGGAATTTGTCTCATTCCAGTACAGAATTTCGTGACCGGGCTGCTGCTCGTGGCCCAGCCTCTGATTGAAGACCTGGGCCCAGACATGTTGCTTTAATCTTCCTGAAACCTGGTTTACTCAGGTTTTGAAACATTCCCCTGACATAGCTGAATCTGCGCAGATTTTTCTAAACCAGACACTGTTCAGATGCATCTCAACAACCAAGCCCGGCTCCCCCGAGAGCCGCCTAGCACACGGTACCGTCAGGCTGCGCCTGGGCATGCTGGCACTGGCAGGTCCGCACCACAGCGAGGGCCATGGCACGCCGTGCACTCTGCGGGCAAGCAGCCTGAGAGCAGCCGCTGCGGGCGGCTGGGCCACGCGGAACGCTGCGGTTGTCCCTGGCGACGAGCAGGGCGACTTCCGCGGGGTCCGGCGCGGCTTCCGGAAGAGGCGGGAGCAGCGGATCCAGGTGCGGCGCTCGGTTCTGCCCGTTCCGCGCCCTCGGCCGCCGCCATGGCCCGCAAGAAGCTGCACCGGCCTATCGCTGCCATGGCCAGGAAGATCCGCGAGTACCGGGCGCTGAAGGATCGGCCGCGGGACTCTCAGCGCTTCGCCGTGGACTACGAGACCATGCGGCGGCCGCTGACGCAGAAACGGCTGCCCGTGCGGGCCTGGGAGGACGTGCGGAACGAGAACCGACCTGTTGGCGCTGCTCTGCCGCCTGCCGCGCTCGGCGTGGGCCGCACGTCACCCGCAAGTCCTGGCTGTGGGCGCACCGCGAGCCCTGCTACTGGGTCAATCACCAAGGTGAAGGCGGACTACACGGCCGAGGTACCTGCCCCGTCCCGCCCGCCGCCCCGCCGCGCCCTGCGGAGCTCCCGCCCTCCAACCACCCCGCCACCCACCCTCAACAGGTTCCTCTTTTCTTTGCAGAACATGGACCATGGAAGAGCTTGGGGCTACCTGACCTTCAAAGGTAAAACCAGCTCGTTTCCCACCATGGGGGCAGAGCTAGAGAGCACCGGGTGCGTGAGGGTGGCAGAGAAAACCTCAGGCTCCCTGACTGGGAAATTTTTCTCACATCTTATGGGAAAAGAAGTTTCTTGCGTTTCAAAGGCTGGGAATCTAGCCCCTTCCTTGGGAATCTAGTCTTCCAAGGAATCCTGTGGGAGAGCCAGTGCAGTATGACCTTGGGGAACAGCAGCACTAAAGGCATATTAGATGAGCTGACAAACTGTTCTGAGACTTTCAAAGCAAGACACAGTATGAGCATGAGGGTATTCCAATTTAAATTGTCTCTAAAAAGGAAAAAGCGCAATGGCAATGAAGTTGTATTGCTGGAATTTTAATTTAATGATTGGAGTTGTATGAGTGAATTTTCCTTTTTAGAGTTGCTTTGTATTAAGAATATAATTTTCCCTTACTAGAATTACTGAAATAGTAGTCATTCGAAGGTTTTAAGTTCTTGGCCACTTCTGACACTTAGTTTTCCAGGAAGCTTTCCTCACTGTAGGGAGAAATTACTCTTGTTCCTTAACCATGGAAATGGAACTTGAGAGAGACAAAGCAAAACTTTAAATTAAGAGAGGGAATCACCCACTCAGCTGGAACCTGTTTCTATTTCAATTCTCAGGGACAGAAGTGAGATCCTATAGTATAGCAAGGAATAATTTGTCCAGCCCTTTGAAAACTCTGTTGGCTCTTGCCTTTTGTAACATTTTTGGTGCCAAAGAGCCAACACTTGCTGTGTCTGGAGGCAGTTTTATGTGATGGTGTTACCCACTGGTGTTCATCATCTTTTCCCAGGCAAAACTGAAGAGGAAGTGAGGGAGATTGACAAAGCAATGTACCATGACTGGCGTATAGTGCCCAAACACGAGGAGGAAGCCTTCAAGAAATTCATCCCAGTGCCTGAGGTGACTGTTCGGTTCCTGCCATACCCACCACTGCTCCGAGCCATGATCCTTGCACAGTGGCAGAAGGAGGGAAAACCAATCATGGAAGAGCCAATAATTGATCTGGAGAAGGTCCTGGCCTCTCCCCAAGAGTGGGCAAAGAAAAAAGCTACTGGGACACCGGTATAGAGACTTCTTCAGTGTCCTAAGCATCCCATGTGCTCTCACTACCTGTTAGAAGCTCAGTGCACAAAGGGTCTTACAGAGCCCCTCTGTGTCCATTGTCCTAGGATGTTTCCAGCTTTCTCCTCAGCCCTGTACAGTAACCTCATCTGAAAGGGAAGATGCAGATATATTCAGAGTCTTCCTCTATACTTTGGTTACAGTGAGCAGAGGAGTCTTCTTGGTTCCCTGGATAGTCTCTAAATACACAGCTTCAGCTGCAGCTTCAGCCAGCTGCAGTTCTTTGGAGTATAACATTTTTTATGTAACTTGGGTCCTGCATGAATCACAGAAAATGACTGTAAATATCACAGTATTTCACAGAGCTGTGGAAAAATGTATCTTCAAATGGAAATAAATGTTAATTCTGCAGCACAATTCTAAGAAAACCCATGATTTTTTTTCAATGCCAAGACATTGTGACAAGCCAAATGGAGAGCCATTAGCTCAGGCAAAGCATCTGGTTCTCTGCAGAATGATCTGTTCCTAGCATATGAAGGCAGTGAACAAGAAGTGAGGAACATGACTTTGATACTAAGATAATCCAAAGCTATCCATCTCTTACTCCGAAAGATGGCTGTCAAGAGACAGGGAAAATTACTTTCGTTCTGGTGATGCAAAGGAGGTGTGATTGGCTTTTACCATTTGAAGCCGATTGTAAATTACCCCTGTTCCAGGCAGCATGTTGTGAACATTAAAATATGCATCTCCTGACCACATCATGGTATTTCATCTTCTCTTGCAGTGGCTGCAGATGCTGCTGCTGTGTCAAAGGCTGTTGGAGGCTCTGGTCTTGATGTGGGTGGAGGGAGCACAAGAGCCGTTCAGCTCTATATATCAATTCCCTGCAGAAGTAACTGTTTAGTTCCTGTGTCTGCAGATAGTCAGGAGGTGGTGTTCCATTTACTGCAGCATCCTGAAATCACAAATTTCAGGGATTTAGTGAGGGAGGACACCAACTGGACTCTGCTCTACCCAGCGTGTGTGGCCTGGATGAAGCTGGGAACATGTGGCCCCAGCCAGCAGGAAATGGCCTGCAGGAATACACTGATTGACATTGGCTACCTGTATTTCCATAGGGTTCCTCACCAGAGGCTTCGCACCATGATTGAAGGGTTAAGATGCCATGGGATATGAAGGAAGGCTTTTCTTGTGAGTTAAAAGCTGGTCCTGTGACAAGGAACAGAACTGAGCCTGCCTTGTTGTGGCAGGAGCACTGCAGAGCATGTGCAAAATCTAGTTCTCTGGCTTCAGAAGGAATGGGAGAATCCCATTCCTTCTGAAGGAGAGAACTAGAATCAGGAGTAATGTTAAAGGCATGGTTTGAGGCTGTGAGCCTTCCCATGGCATTTGCTGTGGCTGGAAGGTAGTTTGTCTGATTCCTATATAGTCTCCACTGCTGGGCACCGAGCTGAGCTGTTGCCTTCCTGTCTGCACCACGATTGAACACAAACCAAGAACAAGGGAGACTAAAGGGAGGTGTAGTTGTGAGTCAGATGGGATGAGTAGAACAGTCTAGTCCTCTGTTCTGCACAGCTGCGATCTAAATGTAGCACCAGCAGAGGAAGTGTCTCCCTGAGGAGGCACACATAATGACCACAGAGGGCAGACCCAAGTGCTGGTCACAGCAGCCCCAGAAAGGCAAGAAATGACAAATGATCAAAATATACCAGGGAGCCAAGCCAGCAGCAAAAGCAGATGGAGCTGATAAGGCACAGACTCACCCAGCAGCTTGGGTGAGGTGGCATCTCTGAAGATGATGTGGGCAAAATCCAGCCCCCTGGGTCCAAGGAGTTGATCCAGGAGTGGCTGGAGACTGACACAGTTACACGTTTAAGATCTCAGGTTGTGCTTCAGTGAGGCTCCTGGGCCATAGGAGGAAAGGGCCCCTGCAGAGGCGGGGGTTTAGGTGGCACTTACCACAACAGTTAGGACCTGCTGGTGAGATCAGGGTCATGAAATGGGTGTCTTCTCACAGAGCCCTGGACAGCCTGGGAACCTAACCCTGATAGTGAAGGTCCCTTCTGGGAAGCTGCACAGCCTGTTTGCCATGTGTTGGATTCCATGCCCAGAACATAATGTGAATTCTGATGAGCCTCCCAAACTTGTACATTTCCTCACAGATTTTTTACCAGTGTGGGGGGATTGTTTGAAGGGTGTTGGCAGTGATCTGCTGACTTAGCCACCAGACATGACTGTACTTCACCTAGGGCCCTGCTCAAACTACTTCTGGCTTTTTCGAAGGGTGCAGCCTCAGGGATTTACAATAGATCACAGCACATGTTTCCAAATCTCATTGTTGAGGTGCCTCCATTAACTGCAGAGGCATTGCCAGTTGTACTACACCCTGGCCTGTGGCACACCACAGTGCGTGTGTTGGTCACAGAGGTGACTTGCCTTACGGCTCCCTGCTTGGGGCAGAAGATGCTCCTCTCCAGTTTTAAGGGACATGGTTCATTGCCATGTCTAGGCCTTGAATCATGCAATTCTACAAAATAACTATAAAGGTGTCCAAATGCTGCTGGGACTGAAAAGCTCCCTGCAGTCGAATGATGCTGATACCACCAATGCCTATGGGACTGTGAAGTGCCACCCTGTACATGTTGAAAACTGACCTCAGTGTTTGTCCCTGGCAGTTCAGCTGAAAGGGCCACCCTGACCAAAGTTCCAGCAAGCCAGCAGGTGAATGCTTCTCTGCTCCAGCTTCTATTCTGAAGTTGTGCCACCTTACATTTCCACCTTTTATTTTCTGCTCCTGGTACAAGCTACAGATTGCACTGTTGCTTGGTAGACCAGCCCTTTCTGCTCTGACCCAGTGAGCCAGCAACATTTATTTCATTTTCTGCCACTGGAATGCTCAACAGGGAACACCAGCTGCATTCCCACCCTTGCAAGGATCCTTTAAAGACGGAGCAGCAATCCCAGTGCCTTCATAGGAACACAGCATGGTGCCCAAGGTGATGTTAACATGTTTATTACATACAGAACAGATACGGTTTGTTGTTGACAGCATAGGGGACAAAGCATGGGAACATATTCATACAGCAGGCTCTTTACAGAATGCCATCTTCATACCAAACAGCGGAGTTTACAGGCCTTAAGACACTTTTAAAATCATTTTGTAACATACAAGATAAATTACATACATCACAGTGGAGATATGGCAGAGAAGCGTACTGGAGCCATTAGTTCTCACCTTGATGCCCAGCAGCAATCCAAGGACACAGGAGCTATCAGCAGAGGCTGGGTCTCCCCCCTACAGCTGCCCTCTGGGCCATGTGCTTCTCTTGGAGGAGAACATGGCATTGAGCTGGAAAGGAATCAGATGGGAGATTCCCATGTGTTGTTAGGGCCCAGTGGGTGACAGGAGATCAAGTGCTGTCCCTTCAACTTCTCATACCAGATACAGAACAGTTGGTGGTACAAATGTTGCAATTCCAACTTTCCTATAAAAGAACTGACAGAGTTAAGGAACTGAACCCTACCAGGGTTTCTTTTCCCCTTCAACTAGCCCAAATTCTGAAATTTGCCTGGCCCTAACTGATGAACTATTACATGACAGTGGAATCTGTGCTCTGTATGCTATAGTGTTTACTTCAATGCACCCTGTATTGGGAGGGATCCAAAGAGGTCTTCCTAGCAGAAAGCATATGGCAAAAGTGAATGAGAAGCCTGGCATGGTCAGCAGTGCCCCAGCAAAATGTCCCTGGTGAAAGGTCCCCCAGCATACAGGTGGTGTCTCCATGTATTCCTTAACCTTGTGCCAGTCACAGAGTCCAGTATGTGTATGCCTGGAAGATGCCCTCTGGCTGGATTCCTGCCTTGGGGAGGAGTGGTGTGATAGGCGCATGTCACCAGCACTGCTCACACATAGCATGGGCATCACTGTGGCTGGATGAGACCTCTGTTCACCAGAGATGTCTCTTGCCTTCTTGCAGGGAAAATGTATGCACTGACCTTTTCTGAACTGTGGATACAAAAATTGTTTAGGTGCTGCTGTGTCAGGAGAGATGCCACATGTTAGAGCATCCCCTGGGAATATGGCATCCCTGCAGCACACTGGGACCAAGCCTGGTCCATGGCAGCAAGCACAGGACACAGCAGGGCGCTTTCTAGGAGATGGAGGCTTGCCCAGTTGTCCCCATACTGTCACAAGGACATCTCTGTGAACCCTGGAGTGCTGTACAGGTCAGGCAAAAAAGCAAGAGGACCACCAGGAGCTTCCAAATTCATCACTAACAAATGCAACTTGCCCTACTCCTGCACACCCAGAAAAGAATGTTTCAAGGGACACAGAATTTGTCATTTTGGGACAGTGTAAGAAAGGGAGAACACACCATTGCCTCTACACTTGGAACTTTCATATTCTGCATCTTGAGCTCAAAACCACTTTCCCTGGCCCCAATTTTTGCTGCTTCTTTTTTAAGCAGAATTCCCATGCTTCTTTTGTGAGCAGGATTCAGCATTGCTTAGACAGAAAGGACTATCACCACTTTTCTTGGGGGCTCTCAAATTTTTCCAGGAGTCAGAAATTTCCAGCTTTTCAAACTTCTTACTAGCACAGTTAGTGATTGTGATATTAGGTAAAAGACGTCAGGAATCTAGCCTCAATTATTTTTGTGTGTGACATCAGGTGAGACATAGCCTTGACTGCACTTGTCCTAACCAACTGCCAAGTCTCTGTTTTCCAAGTCTCTGTGAAAAAAGATCTTCCAGCAGGTCCTAAAAAGGACACACAGCCTTGAGATGAGGCAATCTCAAAGTGTTAATGCAGAACTCACAGCACATCAACACCATCTGCCCTCACCTGTGTTTTAAAAGCCATCAAATGCAATGCAGAGATAACCACCCCATGAACCTTTCAGAATGAACTCAGGAATTCTTTTCTGTATGGCTGTTTTGGAAGGGAGAGGCCTTGCCTTTTCTTAATAAAGCAACATTCTGGTACCCTTTTGCTACTACAGCTGTTTGGCCTTGACAATCAAACACCTATCTTCCATCTGAGCCCACCAAACAATTTTCTTGGGACACATACAGGCAGGCACCCAGCACATGACTGCTGAGGCAACAGCAGCAGCAGAGGAAGGGACTTTCCCCTTGCAAAGACGGAAGATGTGATCCCCACAGTAAGACTGCTGCTGCCTTCTCCAGCCCCACAGCTGAAGTGCTGCTGAAACTATGATGCTCTTTGGAGGCTTCCTTAGACCCTTTGTTGCTCTAAGTCCAGCAAATGTTATTCTGTGCTTAAGGGTGAATAAGGATAAGATGATGATACTGGTGAACTAGAAGGATTTCTGCTGGGGTGCTGCAGAAGTGATTCACCATCACTGCTTTGGCAGGGAATGCCTGGGGACACACTTCTTTCTCATGCAGGTGGGAATGAGGCAACCTGCCCAAGAACCTGAGCCACGCCCCTCCAGCTGCCCCTCCTGACACTGGGCAAAGGTTTTCCAAAGTCCTGGCTCCAAGCTTCCTCCATGGTGTACTGCCATTTCTCTCCTTTTAGATGCCAGCTCCAGAGCAGAACAAGAACCTAACCACGCCAAAAGCATACGGGCCCGAGTTGAAAGCTGCGAGTTCAGGGGTTCAAGGGGGTCACAGTCCAAGGCAGGAACCGTTGCAGTTGTCCAGGGTCAGTTTCCAGCAGGAGTTATAATGCAGGCGTTTTGTATGTACATCGTGGCATTCAGGCGGGAGGAGGGACACTTATATTGTGGGAAAAGAAGAATTCTCACTCAGGGATGTATGATACCTGCCACACAATTATGTGGCTCCGTTCAGCCTTGGAAAGTACTGGCTTCACCTGGGTGGCATCTCCCACATTCTCTTCTGTCTCATCATCTTCCCCATCCCCTGAAGAGAGAACACAGAGAGTAAAAACGGCAGGAAGGAAAATGCTCTGGAATACTCTGAAGAGGCCAATACCCCTTCTAGAGTCCCAGCAGTCTGATAACAGACACTGTGAACTGAGATCTTTCTCTGCGCCTGAAGAACATTTACAGCAACCCCATTCTTTTCTGAAGCTGGACTGCATGGATGGGACAAACTAGCTCCAGCACCAACAAAAACCATCCTTCCACCCTTCAGGGAAGCTGATTTTACACACAGAGCACCCTCAGCAGAAAGGGTAATCATAGTGGGGCAGCAATGTTTGGACCCAGTGGCACAGATGCATTTCTTCTTTCCAAAGCCATTCATACTGATGCTATTTTATGATAGTTTTAATATATTTGTAGCTTTGTAGATTGCTAATGCATGGCCGTAGCTCCCAGCACTTTTTCTATCCATTTCCCCAACATTTTAGAACAGTAAACTAACCTTCTAACATATTCCTGAAATACTATTTATATTTAGTCTTGCTTCTTTAGTCAACCAAGAACATCTTGCTTTTTACCATGCATCATAGACGTAATAAATGTGGGGCAAAGCTCTTGGACCAACGCCAGTGGGGCAGAACCTGGGGAAAATGATCTAACCAACTGCTCTTCTAACTGGACAATATATGTTAAATATGCTAATTTGTTTAACTTACAAAAGTGTAGAAGTCCTGTATCATGTGTGTATATTGCACCTGGAGGCCTCCAGTTAAAGACCTGCTTTTATATTACTTCCTATATTAACATAATCTCAAAACTGTGTTGTTTTGTTCTCGATTTTGTAGGCATCACTACAGCCATGTGGCACTGCAGCCACAGGGCACAGGTTGACAGCATCCTTATTTGCCCTCACAGCCAGATGCAGAGAAGCAGCATGGGGCTTTTCTGCTTTGGTTCTCCACAACAGTGATGCCTCACTCCATGACCACAGCTATGCACCCACTACCTTTCCAGATGCCTCCCACCAAGAGGACTTACCAATCCGGAAATCAATATACCCTTCTCCTCCACTCAGCACCAGGACATTCTTTAGCTTCTGACCCTCCGTCTCAGTGGCTGCTGTGCTGGGGTTCTCCGAAGGGCTGTCCAACACACTCCCGTTCAGGGTCGCAAGGACATTGCCTAGGAGAGGACAGAGGTGCTGTCCGTGCCTCTGCTCAGCCCCCACACAGTTCACATGCACACAAACACATTGTGCAGACCAATTCTTTCTCCTAGTCAAATCTGGCAGTCACTCCAGTATAAATACAGATGTGTGAACCACAGAAGTGTCAGCCATGGCCTGGACCCTAATCTGCTGCAGACCAGCTCCAGCCCCTGCTACAAAAGGGATGGAGGGATAAGCACCTGCTGAGGGAGAGTTGTGCTTACCTGGCACAGAGACGAAGAACTTGACTGCATCACGGTGGCCATGGAAGCAGAGCTGTGCCTGAGCCATGGAGCAGTAAGGAATGAAGCTGCTGGCAGATTTGTCACTGTTGTCATCACCATACACATGGATGACCCCACCAGAGCGACTGCCCTCTCCAGAAGTTGGTGAAGTCTTGTTGGCTGGAGACAGAGCAAGAACACCATCAGTGGTAGCTATGAGTCCCCTTTACAAAATGGACTCAATCAGAGAGAAAACTCATGAGCTGTAAAGAAAAACCTTTAAAGGTGCAGGTCTCTTTAAAGGTCTTTTATGAATTATGTGATGGAGGAGACCACAGCAGATTACACAGTCACTCTCTTTTAGCCTGAGGCAAGCTAGATTGGTGTCACCAGCAGTGATCCTGTCCAGCCTCCAGAAATAACCCACTGTCCTAGGATCAACCTTGGTCTTTTGTAGCTGGCAGGGTACCCAAAGTGTCCACTGTCCCCACAAGGCAGCTGGAGGAGAATTACTGCTCTGGATTAGTGGCATTGCTCAACTTCCAAGTCAAGTCCTTTGCTCATGCCCAGTAATGAGCACACATGCTGCTGAAAGCAGTCTCTGGATCTGGTGACGCCTCTCAGCCCACTCAGAGTCATCACAGAAGTGGATGTCCTTCCTCATTTCTTGATTTAACCATGACACTAGATTGTCAGCTAGTCCAGCAATGAACATCTTTCAGATGCTCACCATTCACAGCTTCCAAGGGGGGCTCAGGGCCCTGTATCCTTCATGACCAGGCTCCAAAAATGTGACAGTTTCCACTAACCAAGCAACAGAGACCAGTGCTCTCAGCTCAGGCTGGGAGATGCTTTTCTTCTGCATGCACCCACATTAGTACAACAGGAACAACATTAAACTAGGCAGCTTTCACTTTTCTGTAAAAAAGTGAATTCATTCATTATCTGTAGTTCTGTGTTTTTACCTTTGGGTCAATTCCAGTTACGTGACTTGGACAAAAGCGACTTTTCCCTATCAAGCTCAAGCCAGGACAGTGGGACAAGTACAAATACTTTGATGGAGGAATGAGAGTCAATGTGTGTACAGTATCTGGCTTTTTTCTGCAATTAATATCATATGCTTTAAAAGGAGGAGATACATGTTGATAATGCATCTGGACAGATACATTAATGTCTTTGAATGAGAAAAAAGCCCCTTTAATTTCTGACCCTGGAAAGGCATGAATTTGAACTGAGATCCTGCCTTAATTGGCAGAAACGTAAACAGTCTTCATGCTTATCAAGTCCCCTTGGGTTCAATCTCTTGTTTGATAACTCACAGCTGACAGGTGCCATAGCACCACCTGCCATTAGCCTGAACCTGATAGAAGAAGCATCACCGGAAAACAACGGATGACCCAGGGAGACCTTGGAAGAACACTCTACTCCTGGTTCCTGCTTCTGACTGAATAAACCTTTCCTGTCTCCACCTCAAACTGGTCAACCACAGTAAGGGAACCAGTGTTGATGAATAATTATCCTTAACACAAAAAACCAGAAGGATCAGCAATGAGATGGAAAACATTGTTTATAGCTGTGGGAAATGAGGATATTTACATGACTGTCTCTGGTTGCTTTTCTCTAATGCAACTTAAAACAAAAGAGTGATGAGGAAAAATGGATGGAGAGAAGTTCAATGGCAGAATGGAAGGTGGGAGAATGACTACATAGGAGGATGGGTGCAAAAGGAAGGACATCTGTGGAGGGGAGGCAATGGACTTACCCCGGAGCCCAAGGAGTTGGCCACGGTGGAGGACTACAGCTAGGCACAGGCAGGGAGTGGGAACACAGAGGGGCATGGGAAGTGACGGGCAGGATGGGAGAGAAGAAAAAGGTGATTACTGGGAGATAATTTGAGGGCAACAAAAATAATATAAAGCCTAGAGAAACCACTACAGAAGCTCCTATTAGTTGATACTAACTCTGTTCTTGCTCACTTTGCTCTTACCATGCAGGGACAGATGCGGTATCTGAGGTGGGAAAGGGACTGTATCACAAGGATCCACTGCTACATTTTTAGTGAGATTTTCTTGCTTACCACATTTTTACAGGAACACACAAAGATAAAGCAATTGGTTTACAGCAGGGAAAAAGTTTAACTCAGAACAAGGACAGCAGCCTTAAGACAGAATGGGCTTCAAAAGGAACTCAGAAACAAGACCAAAATTGCAATGACCAAAATTCATTAACAGGACTGTGTAACTGCCCTCCTGGTGTTAACCCCAGACACATCCAACTTCATTGCCCTCAGAGGAGACCGTCCCAAGTCTGACTTCCAGGAGGATTACAAGAGGTTTGCTCTTTTTACCCAAGAGGTATTTGTTTCCCAGCTTTCCTGTGAGCATTGGTGAGGAAACACACATTTGGCTGCTTTCTGTTGAGAGCAATTGCAATCAGTCTCAAATCCTACTTCTCCATGGTGATCTGGATCAGACCTTCAAAATAAGATGCTGACAGGCAGGTTCAGAACAGGACTAGTAAGAGCTTCAATTAAACTTCCAGCTCCAGAGAATGCTTGAAGTCTTACTGCTGGGTCCCCTCACCGGACTGGATTTGGTGTAGGACACCTATTTCTATTTGACTGATAAAGCTGAGCCCTAATCTGAGTAAATGGGGCTTTTCTAAGCTCAGTTTTTGGAAAATACTGCTACGGAGACATTTAGATGACTAGGCCAAAGTGGAATTTCCAAGGAGATCTTCCTGGTGACTTCTCATCCCATGACCTCCTTTTGGTGACTTACTAAAATTCCCAAAGCTTTATTTCTCCTTTTTCACAGTAGCTACAGAATCAGTTCACATCACTCTGCTCTGTAAAGGTCCAGGGCTGCTCATACTCTGGGCTCTTCTCCCTGAAATGGCTATGATTAAAGGGTATCAAATGTCAGGAAAGCATCAGCCTGCCTGAACCACCTGCCATGCTGCACAAATAGCACCTAAAAGCTTTTTTTTTCGGAGAGATGCAGGAGTACTTTGAATAAATGTCACTTACTCTCAGTCAGGGGAATGGAGATGACAACACCGTTCCCAGTGCCCACCCAAAGGCGGTTGCCAGCAATGAGTAAGGCTGTGATTCGCACAAAGGAAAAGCCCAGCTTTCCAGTGCCTAGGAAGCATGAATGAGAGTTAGGCAGTCAGTGGTGACTTTGGGCAAGGTTTACTTTGGCCAATTCTGCCTTGAACTCAGTAAGCAACAGACCCTCACCTAGCATCTTGCTGACATAAGGCTCAATGTCGACATCCTGCAGATGTTGATGGCTGTGGGCATGGTAGAGCCTCAGCGTGGAGTCCAGGCGGATGGAAACCCAGACGCCATCTCCAATCCATGCCAGCTGTCGCACCTGGCTCTCCCGACGAGGATGGGCATCAAAGGATTTCTAAAATACCAATGTGAGTTCACAGAAATTTTGCCATTATCTATACTCCACATATACACATACTCAATTTTCAACTGAGATCACTTGTTTGGGTTCCAAAGATCTTGGAGAAGCTGTGTTAATGCCAGCTCATCCCAGCAGTTCATTACTGTACACAAAAAATTCTTTGCTCGAGCAGCTGTCTGGCAGGTTGGAAAATTGATGGTCTTTTCAGACCACTTCAGAAGCAAGAACATTTAGACGCCAAGAGCTTTCAATGTACTTGATAGAAAAGGAAAACACACAACTCCAGGATAAATTCCAAAGATCAAACTGCTTTGGCTCACTAATGAACTTCAGATCCAGAACAACTTCTCTCCTCAATCAGAATTACTTCAAGCATTCTCAGATTTGTACCAAGACCACTGTACTGATTTTCACCCAAAAGGCTCTAAACATTGTCTTCTCTTAATGGGATCCCAGGGGCTTGCTAACTGTACCGTTCCTTTGTGTCATAATGCCTAAAGATGGAGAAGCCTTAGATTATATGTGAAGAGTCACTGTAAAACAAACACCTATGTTTGGACAGTACATGGCCCCACGGACTCCCTCGTAAAGGCAAAGAAAATTGTCAGTTTATACTTTCTGATAGAATTTGCTCTGCAAAGGGAGGAAGGAACAAATAATAACCCCTGGCAGATTTGATCATAATATGACCCAGACTGACAATCTTGGTCAAGAGCTATTAAGAATAAATACAACACAAGTGTGTGCAGGCATAGACATGTATGTGCTCTCTTACCTCAATCTGCATTGTCTTCGGCTGGATAACATGGATTTTGTTCTTGTAGCCACACCAGACTCTATCATAGACCACAGCCATGCAACGAATGGAGTGGTGAGTGTGGCCAAGATCCATCAGGTGGTAATTACTGAGATCCCACTGACCATCTGAGTTAAAAAACAAGTGTAGAAAGATGCATCTCCTCCATGACATGTGAGCATACAACAGAATCCTCTACCTTTCTATATATATGTTGGTACACAGGCTTAGCTGATACTCAAATGCTCAGTTTGCTTATGTCTGTGACCTTCCTTTGACTCCTGCTTCGGGCACAGCCTTACACTTATGAAACGTAACAATAAAGTTTAGTTTGATGTCCAACAACACTCAAGTCAGGCCAATTTAAACATCCTTTATTGCAATGAAGTGAACAGGCTTCTCTAACAAGTACAAAAAAAAGCAGTGAGAGAAGAGGGAAGACAGCTGAACAAGACTATGCAGAAACTTAAAAGGAAATGAGCCATACAGTCCTTGTGGTGAGGCTTCCTCACGTCACAGACCTTCAACATAATTCCCCCAAAGTGTTAAATCCAGGAAAAGTAATCAGATCTCCCTTCTTCACTCTTATTTTTAATAACCAGGCAGATATTGTGTCCTTCACAGACAGGAAGCCTCTGTGTCATGAAGCTTTATCTTATTTCCGATGGGAACAATTTTGATGTGTCAATGGTCAGGCTTGAGCTCATGACAAAGGCTGAATCAAAATTTGAATTGCAACAAGCCCAGAAATTGCTATACTTCTGCTTTCTGAATGAACTGCTACTCAATGAATAACTAAGTTCTTTAGTCATAGTTAGCAAATCCCCATGTGCTGTCAGATATGAACATAGCTAAGACTGTTCAAGCCATAGGGAAACAAAATGCACAGCAGTGAAGAGGACCAGAAATTGAATTTACTAAGTGTACCTCAAACAACTGCACAGCATATGTATTCCTGAAAGTGTCACATTTACTCCACATGTACTACACAGTACATACACACATTTTTGTTCAGAAAAGCTCAAGTGGTGTTAAGAGTACAGCTGAGATGGTTTAGGATATTGATGATGTGTATAATAACCATGCGTTTTAACTCGGTGTTTGTACCCCAGCAGCCAGCAACTTTCTCACCTTGGAAGAGCGTTTAATCCACTGCTACACTTTCAGCCAAACTTTTTTTTTCTCTATTACATTGATTCTTACCTTCTCCGCGATGGAATATGGCTAGTGTTCCGTCTGCCAGAGCAACCAGGACCCTCCCTTTCACATGCCTGAAATAACAGAATAGTAAATACATTAAAAATGTAGTAGAAATGAGGGACTCAAAAACTCTTCCTGCCATCCATACACACCATCTTTACAAAGTCTCCAGAATTGCCAGTCAGTTTAGCATTGCAGGAACATCCTGCAAGAGGTCACACCTCTTACCTTCACTGCAGTAAAATCATCACATCTGTGAGTTTTCTGTTGAGGGAATTCTTCTCCTTCACAATACAAACACCATCAATTTCAACCAATTCCCCCTAATTTGCCCCTCAGTGAAATTTTGCCTTTCTCCTCCCCACTTACTTCCTCTTGATATTGCTAGACATGTATTCACTGAATCAGGTCAGGACCACAACTGAGCAGAAAAATGGGTTGGTATGAGGCTTTCCCATTACAAAAACCTTGGGAAACTTGTCTCACAAAACAACACACTTAGGAAAGCAAAGAAAAAGTTGGGGCTGCCACATCCCTTGGAAGTGTTCAAGGCTGGGAATGTGGATGGGGCTTGGAGCAACCTGGTCTAGTGGAAGGTATCCTTGCTCATGGCAGGGAGTTGAAACAAGCAGATCTTTAAGGTCTGTTCCAACCCAAACCATTCTCTGATTCTGTAAATCTACAACCAAGAGCTGATAATACCCTCTAAAGCATCACTCAGGCCCAAAACCTTCTCTTTCAGGTCCCTTGGAACACACACTTACACCAGGCTCAGCACAGAGTCCTTCAGCTTTATTGAGTGCAGACACTTCTTCCAGTTGGACACAGCTGAGTGCACGTAAAGCCTGTGAGAGAGGACAAATTGGGGAGGGTTAACAGCAGAGCCCCACACCTTCAGCCTGCTCAGGTTTGAGTCTTCCCTTCTGGTAGGAAAGGTGGAGGTGAGGTAAGAAAGTGATGTTAAATCCCTGAGACTATGGTGAGCTGAGCAATGAAATGAGGAACAGAAACCTTCTCCAGAAACAAGCAATGAACAAAAGGTGTGTGGACTTGAGAAATAGAGCCCAGAGCAGGGACATGACACAGAGATCTGCCAGCCCAAGGGGAACACACCAGCCATTCTGAGCTCCCAGCCACATGGTGGGGGCAGCACTGGTGCAGGTCCCAGCATCCCTGGTTGACTCCTGATCTGGCAGTGTTGTGCTGGGCTCCATCTTCAGCTGCCCATTCTCCCTGAAGAGGCAAAAGAACGGTGTTAGAGATTTAGCAGCAGCAGTGCACAGAATGCCCACCAAGGCCCACAGCCTGGCACTCACAGACAGGTATGGGCCCTTGAAGACACAAATCACTTCCTTCTTCTGGTAGTTTTCAACTGCAAATCTGCAATTTACAGTATTTCCTTTCTCCTCCCCTTACATGTTTGTACAAGTACTTCAAATCTACAGAACCCAACTGAGTTTAGCAAGACTATTACACAAACAATATTTTCTCTTTTCATCTGCAGCTTCAACAGAAGCAACTTAGAACAACATTGGCATTCAGGAGCTATTGAGATATGATCCCAATATTACTGGGTGGAACGTGGCTGGGCTCGTCTGACCCTTGTTGCTGGACCAAAGGCGTCAGCTGTGCTATTTCACCTCAGAGACACCTTTGGCTGGCTGGATGCGGCAGCTGGCACTTGGAACAAGTCCAGGCAAGCAGGAACTCAGTTTTACCTCTGGTGGAAAGGCTTTAGGCGATGGTGAAGGAAATAGTGACGGATTCTGCCGGACGGTTTCATCCAGGGCTTTATTCCTAGGTCACAGATCTGTAAATCTTGCAACAGCTTCAACAGAATCCCGAACTGCGTGGTCCCCATGTCTTTTAAGCCCGGGGAGAGGGGAGGGAAAGGGGTAGGTATGTCACCAACCAGGTAGGAGGGGGGAGGGCTCAGGGGACAAGTGGCACCTGGATAACCCAAAGCTCCCCAGGGCAGAGAGGCATCTTTTGAACTTCGCCAATCACACGACGCCCTTTCTGGAATGCCAAGATGGACGTACAGTTCTCAGTAGGAGGCAAGGGCAGGGGATGGGAGAAGGTATTGGCACACCTGGGACAGTGACTGGGGTAAATGAAGCAGGATATTGCATCACACTGCAACAAGGAACAATCTGCATCCAAGACTTCCACCCTATTCTTAAGGCCATCACATCAGCATTGTTTGTCTTAAGAACTTTTTGAGTGGTGAATACACTTTCTTGGTTACTTTTACAGTACCTCTGATGTGCTGTAAAAGTAACAAAGTAAACCAATCATCATTTCTACACACATTTCAGTAAGCTCTGTCAGTAAGAACATGAAGTGTACATGTACTTTGGGACATCTGCCTTAACCACAAGTCTAAGTTCATAGTGAGAGGTTAAATATTTACATTTTAACAGTCAGTTGCAGGCTGAGCCATGTCTGGTTCTCATGACATTCTTTTCCTTCCCTGTTATCCCATGTATAAAATTGCTTGGGCACAAAACTGAGAAAAGCCTGAACTTTATCAGAAACTCAGATTGCTTCTCTTATCACAAAGCTTATGAAAACAGATCAGTAATAGAACAGAACCATTATTCTGACCCCAGCTCACCTACCCATTCTGCCTGAGTGCCTGGGCTGGGACAGGGTCTGTGAACACATGCTCGGTGAGGGGCCCAGGCCGGGCTTGTGTCAGCTCTGTCTCACTGGCACTGCTTTCCGGTACCTCTGTAGCCTCTGTTGCCTCCTCAGTAGACTGAGACTGGTTGATCTTCCCATTGCAGACAGGAGCCACCTCACCTGGAGGACAATGAACAATGTGAAACATGCTGAAGAATCAGTTGGTAAGTTAACTATATAGATATCAGGCTGTCAATTCTTTAATTTTTCTTTCCTTGCCAAACTCAATCAAGCCCTGAGCCTGTGCCACAGACACAGCAGCTCATCAGGTATCTTCTCCCTGGATGGGAAACAGACATTTTAAAGTGAAGCATAATCTATGACTAGCACAGCACAGCATTGGAAAAGCTCCAAGGCTGTCATTACAGTATGAAGTCAGCAAGGGCAGCAGTATGATTTACATGTGAGCTTAATTGGCTTCCCAACACTCAGGGAAGAAAGCAATCAGAACAGCAGCACCTGTAGCAGGGCAAACCTCTCACATGCCCAGAATACTCTGCTGTATGACTCCTGCAACTAGGCTGCAGCATGTCAATCAGAGAAGAAAGGAGGGCTCTAAGAAGAAATATACCCGAAAGGGCCTTTGGTAGTCCTGTATCATAGTAACAAAATTCTGGAGGCCTCTGAAGTGCTTAACTTGGGGACAAGAGGATGTGGCTGTAACACCATGAGCTCGTACCGGATTAGCTATAATTGATACGTCACTAAGTTTTACATCCCAAAACTTACTCTGTCCCTTGTCCAGAACAGGTGTGTCCCCACGCGAGGAACAGTTGCTTCGTGGCACATTGCAGCGGGTTGCACAACCCACCAGTGTGATCCCTGCCAAGACACCATCTGCTCCAGCTGACTCTTCGGGATTCACATCCCCCTCCAGGAAGATCTCGCCCGGGGGATAGTCACTCTCACTGGCCGCTGAAGGCAAAGAACAGGTTCTCATTAAATCAAGCAATCACTGCTAATTTAATGTACTCCAGAGGCCACCCTGGAGTGGATCAGAATGATGGGAGATTCTGATCCTTCAGGGTTCACCACCCTGGGGAAGCACCACACCATCCATCAGCAGCCTGATCCACAGCAGATCCCCTCATCCCTAGTATCAGTATCCAACACAGGTACAGAGCCCTTCCATGCCCAACAAGGCTCACTCCTGCTTCCGAAAAACACCCGTTGTATACCAAAGGAAAGACTTACTCAACACTGAACAGGGAGGGATCTCCACAGAAAGGTCCTACAGGAAGGCAAGACCTGGGTTATGATTTTGGGGAACAGTTACAGCCCAGGGGTTAGCTCCCAAGTGAGGACATCTATTACTCCTCAGTGGGGCAGGGACCCTGTCAGATCACAGCCGGGGCTTCACTCACCAGGGATGCTGGAGATGCAGAGTACGTGAGCGTTGCAGACAGTGAATTGGTCCACCACTGTGCCAGGCTGGTTGGCATCAATTATCACGACTTTACTGGTTGACAGCGTGCTAGTGAGGATCCAGACACGGCTGGATGTGGCATCTGTCTCATGGAGCTCCTTTGCCTTTGGGAGAGCAGACACACAAGGACATGATCAGCACTTCTCTTGGATCAACCTGAGCTTAACAGTGCTTGGCAACACTTAGACATGGTGCAATTTATTTTAAATTATATATTCTATTCCACAGTAGAACTATAGAAGAAATTTTTCTTTTTTATATTGTTGTCTAATCAGTTATATTTTTTATTTTTATTAATTTGATTCCAGTCATGTTACTGCACTAGTATCCAGAGCACTGGCCAAAGAGCCTGTCTGACTCCTTAGGGCAAGAGCAATGTGGCCACTAATTTTTCTGTTGAGATGTCTGACAAATATATCACTGAATATTCAGTCATCCAGAATGCTGTGAGTCTGGGATGCACCCAACTGATCAGCTTAAGCAAGCTGGTCTTGGGAGAGTATAAGGCAGCAATAAAAGACAGGTGTGGAGAAAAACCCTACAAACCAGACAGCATAAAATATTGTATGATTATCTGCAAATTACAGCTTGGTTCTTTAAATAGGAAAAAAAACCAAAAAATCACTTAAGGCTACCAAAAACCAGAAAGGATTAAATCTCAAGAGGCCCAAATGCACTCACAGACCATGTTCTTTTAACAAAGCTTTCCTTGAATGTATTTATTAATTTACAATGGTGAGGGCTATAAAATCTTCCTAGCAATCTCAGTCAAGCATTTCATTGCCCTTATTATTAAGATTTTATTCAAAATTCCAAACGTTTCCAAAGCAAAAGCTGGAAAACTTCATACTAGATGATTTGTCCCAGACCACACCTAAAGCTACAGAAGAGCCAGCACACCACAGCACAGTCCCACAAGTACAAGAACATTTTATGGCATAGTACAAAGATACTGAGAGATGGGGTATGGTAGGGATGAAATGAGGAAAAACATCGGAGGGAAAAAAATACACTTTGTTCTCTGACCTTTTTTTTCTCAGGAGATGTATGGTTACTTTTGTTGTTGTCACCTTCCACTTCCCTGTCACAGGTGAGAGGATCATGCCCAGGATCTAGTTTCTGCCCATTCCCAGGCTCCTGTTCCAAAGGTCTCCATCCTGAGAGATTTACTCCAGCTGCACACCACAGCTAAGAAACAGAAGCAGGAATCTGAACTAAGAATTCTGCAGGCTCCATGGTCTCTTTGAATTTAGGCACCTTTGTGGAGAACTGTCAAACGTCAAACATCTAAAACATTTAGTTGGAAACACCAGATCTTGATGATTTCTACTAGAAGATATCCGGATTGATAGAGGTAAGGCAGAGGATCTCTACCTAGCAACATCACTGCTTTTTAGTCACTGCAGCAATGCGAGCCAGGAAATGACAGATGTTTAATGTGTTTAAACTGACAGAAGACAGGTTAAATGAGGTATTAGAAAGAGATTCTTCCCTGTGAGGGTGTGAGGATGGTGAGGTTACCCAGAGAGAAGCCTGTGACTGCCCCATCTCTGGAAGTGTGGAAAAACAGTCTGCTGGTTTAGCTCCCAAATAAGCAGTTTTCTGAAATCAAATCCAGCTAACCTCCTATGAATTATTTCCGGGGACCTTTTTAAGAGAATACCTGGAAGAGGACTACAGAAATACTAGATTTACCCAAAATCTTAAAGAAAAGGTGCTGCACAGAACATTATCTAAAGATCATACCTAGAACCTTCTAGAAACAACAGCATAAATTTTTTCTTACAATTTAACCATCAGGATGACTTCTAAAAATCATCTCTGAATGAAGTAATGACAAACTATTTCAAAAGAACCAGTTACAGCAGGTAAGTCTACCACAGATGACCACTTATATCCAACTGCAATTCTACTCAAAACATTCTAGTATTAATAGATATGGCTTCACACAAATCTACTCCAGATAACACTTGCCTGGTTCCAATGAATTCTGGTCAACAGTAAAATCTAAGGAGTGATGAAATGTGTTTTTTCTTTCATTTGGTCATTTTAATGAATCTTTATATTAGTTTCCATTACACCTTGAGGAGTCTTAGCAAAAGCATTAGAAGCATAAAATGTTGCCGTTGTTGATGAATTGTCTCAAAAAAAGCAAAAGATGTCAGGGAGCAGCAGGGAACCTAGCAACCAGAACCAGTTGAGAATTTTGTCCTAAAATAATTTTTCCTACATTAACTACAAACCACCATTCAAAAAAAGGAAGTGGAAGATAGAATTTGGAATATATAATGTCTAAATAATAGAGATTGTTGTAAAAATGGCAGGTTTAGTGACCCAAACCCCTTGCTTATTTCACGTCCCCTTTCTGGACTGCACAGTAAGCAGAAACGACATACCTTCATAGTTGGGTCCTTCTCTACTAGTGGGCGACAATATACAGGCACAGGGACATTTTTCATGCGAGTGTCTTCCTGACCACCATTGGGGCTCAGCTAGGGGGAGAGGACAAAAAAGAAAGTACAAAGCCGCAAACACCGGGATACAGCAAGAGAGGTGGAATCGGTGTGACAGAACCAACCGGTGTGACAGAGATGGCTGCTGCTGAGGCATCCTATCACATCTTGTGTGACACAAGAGTCCTTAAGGGTAGAGGAGCAGCACACCCAAGAGACCATCTCACAATCATCAGCGCCCCAGTGATGGCCCACAGATGCTACACATTGCCCTACTGATAGAGAAAGGATGCTCCCTGCAAAGAGTCAGGACAACTAGTATTCCCTTCCATCATGACAGTTGGACTTGATCTTAAAAGTCTTTTCCAAACTTACTGACTCTATGGCCTGAAACCTCCAAGCCATGCTGCCAGGCTCCTCCCTTCCAGGAGGTCTCCGACCAGTTAAATGTGTCACAAGTCAACAAATGAGGCTGATGTTGTTTGATTTTGTGTTACTGATGGGAAGAAGTGGGCATAAACTGCATTTGGTTTTCATACTAAATGACTGTAAAGTTCTCAGAGTATAAATGAAATAACTAATGTTCCAGCACAGTTACAACAAAGGAAACTTAGTTTAAAAATAACTGGATTCTGGTTTAGGGCACTTTTGGTTTAGGGTACTTTTCAGTTTCAGTACTTTCATGTAGAGGAATCAAAGTCCCTCCATTGACTTTGGTGAAGATATATAGAACATCACTTTGGTCTGTGATGGCCTACAATTATCACACAAACAAAAAATGCACATGGTACGTCTAAATTAAATAGCTAATGACTAAGGTCCCTAGTTAATTACTAAAGTCACCTTCCACTCAGCCTGTCCAGAGCATTGTTCCTACCTGCTTATACTTGGCTGGGAGGCTCCAGCCGCAGGCCTGCAACCGCCCATCATCGTTCCGCACGTGCTCCCGAACCTGCCGGTACTGCTCTCGCTTCTGCTCACGGCGCGCTGAGGACGTGCAGTCACTGAGGAGAGAAGCACAGCGTCACTCAGTTGATCGTTAAAGAGAGGAGCTGAGGGTGAAGGGAATGTGGCCAGTATCAGGGAGGGCACACACAGCAAACCAGATCCAACCGTGAAAAGAGATGTAGGGAGTCAGGGACAGAAAAACTGTGCTGAGAAACAGACACAGGCAGTTCTGACCCATCACCTGAGCAATGTGGCAAGTCAAGTCATTGTCATCACCTCTTATGATGTTCCAAGAGCCATTCAAAAACAGGTTTTAGAGAGGGAAGACACAGCATGGCTGTGAGATGTCATAAAAGAAAAAGATGGAATAAGGGCAATGGGTATCTAAAAAGTTTAAATTGACCCTTCTACAAGATCCAGTGTCTTTTCAACAAATCTTTTTTATTGTAGAAGTTATCCTACTTTACCACCACATTCTCCAAAGTCCTTCCATAAAAACACCCCCATGTGGAACCAAACAACCTTTGCAATGGCAGAACACATTGTGAAGTCATGTAAAGCACTGAAGAGTTTTCTCCCTTCATCTCAGCAACATGAAGAATTTGGGTAAGACTGTAGTAGTGACACCCAGAGGCTCATTTTTAGCATGGTTTAAATTAAAACCAACTACTAAAACTTTAATGTGCTGTGGAGAGAACTTTTATCTTCACTTAAATCCCTTGTCAAAAGGGTTGTGCAGACATTTCATCCCTTTGTCTTGATGCTGCCATCACACTCCACCACAGAAACCCTCCTTCATTCCATCCCGGTCTGCAAATACAAGTGCAGAACTAGAGTTCTGAACTAGAACTAGAGTGGGGCCACCTGGAGCTCCCATGGTCCATGCTGAGATGACCCATCATGACCTGAAAAGCCATGGATACTGTATGTTTGGGAGGACAAGGTTTGCTGAACCCATCCATATAGTAACTGATGAGTGAAAGCTCAGGGAGAAAAGCCACAGAGAACAGAGACATACTAACATCACACAGACTGTTTCCAAAGTGGAAAACAGCTTATTTCAAACACTGCTGTTCTTTAGGAGTGCTGCAGGGGAGCCTGGCTTGGCACACAGCCCTGTAACTCACTCGTCAGGGAAGAACTCGAGGGTGCGGCTGCCGGAGGAGATCTGGCACATGGTGTGGCTGCGCCGCTGGCTGAACCCTGCCGTGGTGGGAGACTTGTAGTGGATATTCACAGAGGGGTAGGTCCTCTTTGCTGGGGGAGGACTGGAGGAAGAGCTGAACAGACGGCTGAAGCTAATGACAGAAAAGGGCCAACAAGTAAGAGAAAAGGCTCCTGGGGAGACAAGCACCATAGATACACAAAAAGGGAAGCAAGAGGTTGGGATCAAAGGCTGCAAGCCTGTCACAAAAACTGCTCTACTTCAAACTCAGACCTACATCCTTGGTTTGATTGGCATAAGGTGTTTTTAGCTTCCAGAAATAGGTACCTTCTAAAAACAGCCCTTTATTACAACTGACTGTGAGTGTGTCCTCATAAACCAGGACAGAGTATGAAAGTTTCCATTCCAGGATACTCATGAACTTTTTCAGCTTGTGAAACAAAGTCAATGTGCATGGTCAGATCTGATTTTAACTTCACTAAGGACAAAGGAAGCCCTTGAAGGTAAAAGGGTTAAGCCAACTTCTATATGACATTAATATCAGAGTCTATTAAGTTGTTGTCTGAAGTAGAAATGGCAACACTCCCCGTTTTCTTAATCTTGCACAAACCACCAAAGAACTTACAACTGCCAAATGGTGGATTTCTTCTTCTCCTGCACGGATGGGTGCTCACGGGAAGCTCTATGGACAAACACAGCAGAACCAAGTTAATTTCTGCATCTCTGCCAAGCATCAGGTCATTTCCATCAAGGAAGCCATGCTGAAAGTAAGAAGTCAATCTAACATGTTTCAAAAGACACCAGGGAATGGGACATGCCCTGGTCTTCAATGCAAGCACACCCAACCACTAAAAGTAACAAGGCTCATGTGAAAGGCAAGTAAGTGTGTTTAACCTGATTACCAACTCCCTGTAAAACTGTCTGCCACAGACAGTGTAGGAACTACAGAACCTAGCACTAGAGTCACTTCAAGCCGTAGCCTTTAGAACTCATCATTCAGAAGCAATACTCCTCCCTAGAGCTCCTCCCAGATTAATAAGCACACAAGAAAAAGCAAGACAAACAACTGTCCAGTGTCCCCAAATAACAGTGGTAACATGAGATTTGCAGCCCAGGTTCAGGAACAGGAGAGAAAGAATTGATGTTAGGAGAAAAGCATCTACAGTCTGGAAAACTTCCAGTACTTTTCAACCCTGTGTCAGTAGGGGTTGCATTGACCACAAGGTAAAACATGAACAGGTTCTGTCCTAAACAGGAATGTTACCCAACACCCAGGCTCACCTGATCATCTCTGTCCACCTGACAGCCTCCTGAAGCTCCATCAGCCTCTCCTTGTACTGGTTGCGCTCCATCAGGACCCGGGCCATCTCCACACGGGTGAAGCGCCGGCGCTGGGCAATGGGAATGTTGTCCTGCAGAGGGGAGGAGCACTGCTTCAGCCAACAAAAGATGGAATGGGATTGAGGTTAGTACCGGGTACGTCAGGGACAGACACATATTTGTTAGTTCTTCTCCTGCCCTGTTTGATTTCACCCCCCATTTCCCCATATGAGGAGATAATTCAGACCGTGAGCTCCAAACTATGGCCATGGACCTCCGTGGGTTCAGCAAACCCATGGAAACTAGAATGAGAATCACCACCAACTTGAACACATAGCCCTCGCATACACAGACCCCAGTGTGGGACTATTGCCAGCAAGGCGCTTTGATAGTCTGCAAGGAATGGTAAGAATTGACAGTGCTCTGTTGGTCCAAAAATTTGGAAACCAAAGATTTAATTCATAGCAAAGCCAGTCACAAGCAGAAGGGAGCACCACATAATGCCACGTGCCCTCTCAGGAGGACTGCAAAGAGGTTTTCTGCTAGTACAGATGGATAAAGGTAGGATACAGGAAACTAAGGAAACAGCTTTTCTTCTTTGGTAACACAAATTGACCTTCCAATGAGGGCAGAGGCAGCTTTGGGTTGGGAACAAAATGAGTAAAAGTCTGTTTTGTCTCTTTTGAAAAGTGGAAAATGAGAACAACATGACTAAAAAAATATCTGCCCAAAATAAAGACTGCAAGGGTTTTGGGAACTCATTACTAGGAGGTGGCACATGGTTATGGCTAGACTGTGGAAATTCCCAAGATCAACCTGGTAGGTAAGTGCTGCTGAGAGCTGGAACAGCACAAATTAACCAAGTCCCTCTCTAGCCTCCCTGGACTTTGAATCAAATCTGTATGACTAGTTAAAACAAGAAGTGTATAAACAAAAAGGAATTTGTCAATTATTTTTTAAATTCTAAAAAGAACCAGACCTCCTGTCTGTTCAATTGAAAACAAATCCAACTCTCTTCGGCAGCTCACGAACACAACTTGAAAATGTTCCCATCTACCTAAATTCTCAACAGAACAAGTTCACTCCAAATAAGTTGAGATCTAGGCTAAAACTGAACCTGTCTGATACCTTGTGTAAGAAAGAAACAGTAACATGACATAAGTAAATGTACTGAATTCCTTGTCCTAGCAGGGACATTTACAAGGAAAATCTTGTTACTGCTTGATCTGCCTTTTTTTTTTCCAGTTACAGTTGGTCTTTTGTTGAACAGTCTCTATCCCAGTCAAAACAGTTTCAAGAGCTGACCTAGAAGAACAGCCCATGAGCCTTCTCTGTACGCTGTAACAGGCAATACTGGCTTATTGAAAAGAATTAACAAGAAAAACGCAGCACTAAGACATGGTGGTAGTCACTCTTGCAAAGCTGACTATGTAAGCTGGATTTCAGTGCATGATATCCTCAGAGCTACATCTTCACTGCCTACATGGGGACAGGCTCTTCTGGAGAAGCCTGACAGTCATAACACCCTGAGAGAATCCACATTGCACACTAGATTTTGATTCTAAATTAGGATGGTATTGAGCAGGGCAGTGCTCTAGCACTCAGCCACAGAAACTACATCCTGCACAGTCATACTGCCACCGGGTCAGCTGCTCCTCTGTGCCAGATTCTGGTTTGAAAGTAGTATGAAGGGATTTCATGCTCATCAGCCACAACCCATTCACCACCCTTGCCCTCATTGCTAACAAAGGTACATCAATCTGCATCTCAGGACTCATATACATGAAGCAATACAGGTAAGTAAATCAACCCCCTTTCCCCGCAGGCATTTTAGTAATGTCATATACCAATTCTGTACAGAGATAGCTGCTTACATCCTCCACCTCCTCTTTGGGCTCTCGTCGGGCAACAATTGCTTCAGATTTCACTCTAGGAAACAGGAAGAAAGGGATCAAAACAGCAAGTGACACCATGGCTGGCTCCGGGAAGAGAATCAGCTATGGGAAGTCTAGCTGCATCCATCACCATGGGCACCAAGTGTACAAATTCTGAGATGCTTCTCTGGCATTTTCCCTCCTTCTTCCAGCACATTACTCTGAACACCTTCACTGACCTCACCCCTTTTTTTTCAAACATTTCTTGTGAGCACCAAAATACTGACCACTGGAAGAATTCAGCCAGTTTCTGTTTCTGAACCAGCATCTACATTCAAATATTTGATGAGAACTGAGCCATTTTCGATAGGGAAAATTCTGGCTTAAATGCTTCTGCTGGACTGCTTCTGGTTTCAGTACATTCTCTGATTCTTTGTAATTCAATACAGTGAAAAAAGCCCCTAACATGAAGAACAGTTTCCCAAAATGGTAAAGAACACCAAACCCTGATAAAAAATACTGAAAGTATTTGAGTGCTTTCAGTTTCTTTGAACTCCTACTTTATGAGGCATTACAAAAAGCATTTTAAAAATCTCCCTGCTTGCAAGACTACTTTCATTTCATACATTCTGAACAATAAAGAGACCAGTCTGTGTTATTCTTGGTGATTCTGAGCTCAGACTACAGAACCTTCTAGATTCCAGCTGGAGAACAAACCCTGTCCTCTGCCCTGAGCACCTGCAGTCATGCACAGCCAGCCACAATGGAACTGCTCTGCTCTGAGCTCCAGGAGGCAGCTTTGTGTGTATGGATGTGAAACCATCCCAGGCTTTGCTGGGCAGTTGGGCTTTAGTTTCTCTAGTCTGAAAGGAAGAAAAAAATATTCTAAATTATGATACATATTCCTGTATCAGAATTTAGAATCTCTTCTGACTCTACTCAGTCTTAACATGAGCAATGAAACAATTACTGATATAGGCATTTAAATATTTCTTGTGCAACTCTGTATGAGCTCTTTCAGTAAATGAATGGGCATTCACTTCTCTCATGGATAACCTGGCTGCTAGGAGGATCAAGTTCTTGGCAGTTTTCTTCAAAATTAGTGGTCTTGATACTCCCCTTCTCTGGGTGGTTTTAGTTGTTGTTGATTGGTTGGCTTTTAATTGCAAATTTACACCCTAAATGCTCCACTCCAGGGAGCCTAGATTTGGAGCTGCTCCTTCAGAATACTAATCCTGCCTTCTTGTGCTCACTAAAGTACCTTTGAATGCCAATGCTAATCCCACGAATGAAACAGCCAGCATAAAACGGAGGAGGTGGGTTTACCACTCTTCACTCCCAGTTCCTTGGAGCAGGGGGGTTATCACTCACCTTTTCAGCTCCTCCTCCAGCTCCTTGACTCTGGTTTCTATTTTGGCTTTGGCCTGCTTTGTTGCTTCCAGTTCTCCCTTCAGCACCTCCTGCTCACCAGACAGCTGGTCCACCTTGGCAATCAAATCATTCTTCACAACGTTCAAAGCATTTCTTAAAGGTGTGAAAGGGACAATAAGCAAAGTGCCCCAAACTAGCAGTTATCCATAAAAGAGATCCTTAACTAAAGTCACAGATGCTACTGGAAAAGTTGAAACAAGTGTGTTTAACAATTCAGTCCAACTATGACTCAAGGGAAATTAAACTTTGGGAAGATGGAGCTCCAGAACAGAGAAGTCACCATAATTGTTCAGGACAATTATGTATCCTGACTAACAAATCAACCTCTCCTTCGGAAGATGACAGAACACTGAAGAAGGCATGTGTAGAGCAACCTATCTATTTTTGGCAGAATGAAGGTCTGAAATACACCCTTCAGAATTGCTGTCATCTGCAATTGAGGATAATTGCAGATGATGGCAATAGAAATACGCATTTCCAATCAGCTCCAAAACATCTTACATTTATAAAATCAGTAGCTTCCCATCACAGTAGGTTCTCCAGCTCTCCCCTGGGAGTACCTGGCCTTCCTCTTCCCATCTCCTCAACTTTAATAGCTGGTTTGCCAGCTTTTCTCAAAAACCAACTTCATCACATTGACTGCTTCTCCTCCATCAACTATGAAATATTTATGAACTCAACAATGACAATTCTTTTTTTTCCTAATGACAAACCTTGCAAATAAAACCTTATTATCAGCAACATCCTCACAGAGGCTCAGACCAAGACATGGATTCTCACTGAATTTAAAGCCTGAAACTTATCTCAGATAGCATCAGGCCCTACCAGCACATGCCTAGAGGCTTTATCCAAGTGTCTGCAGAAAGGAAACAGCTAGGAAATAGCTTAGGAGAGCAATTCTTCTTCTACAAGTGAAGGAACAAGTATTCAGGACAACCAGTTAGATAAGCAAGTGAGGAAGGAGTTTTGGCCAAGACCTACTCCAAGGTGACATCTTGTTTATAACCAGGCAGGTAGGTCAGAGCATGCGACAGTTCCTTACTTGGTCTCCAGCAGCTGAGAGTTCTCCAACAGCAGATTGCCCACTTCTTTGCCCATTCCTGAAAAGAAAGGCCAGGCAGTTTTCACCTGCTCTCCTAGAAACATGCAGCTTCTGTGGCACTGCCTAACTTATGCCTTAGGAAAAGAAATCACTTTTGTTAGGCTTCCCTAGATTCCTGTGTCCTGTGTGTAAAGTGGAGTGTCCCTACCTGAATGACCAAACAGCACCAGCAAAGACACCCATGTGTCCTGCAGAAAATCCAAACTCAGATCTAGCTTCTCACCCCAGTCTACACAAACCTCTTTGGGAGGGACAGAGGGGAAAGCTTCACTACTACCAATCAGGGAAGTCAAGGCAGTAACTCCTGGTTCAGCCATGAGCTATTGCAAACAGTTTTTATCATTCCTCACACAGAATAAAGGTAGAGTTTATGGGTTTTTCACAGAGGATAGCAGAACACTGTCCAAGCTGCTGTCCTGCACACTAGTGATTTTCTTCCTTTCTTAGTATAAGCCAAATTTTCTGTTTGCATTATTTGGGATCATGGTTGTGATGAGCTTCATGCACATGAAAGGCTTCCCCATTATCGACCTTCTGCTAGAGCAATTTCAATAGGACTTCAGATTGTCCCTTGCTACATCTAGCTCTAACAGCTTTCTCACAGATGTTTAAAATGTGAAGTCTCAGTTCCACCACTTCAGACCCATAGTCAACATTACAGCAGACACTCTGCACTTGCACTTGGGCATCCATGTACAGCTGCAGTCTGCAGACTGGTTTACATGAACACTGACACATCTGGGGCTAAGAGTGAAGGTTGAATTCAGTATTTCATAAAACCAATGAAATTTAGGGACCAAAAGCACAAAAGATATGGATTGTTTCCCACTGCCAGGGACTTGCTGAGTCCCAGGGTCTCTGTCTTATAGTGAGGAACAGAGGCCACCTGAGAGCTGAAGGCAGAGAGGCCTCTCCCTGTTGGAGGACAGTGCTAAGGGGTGCAGCTCATATCTCACCACAGGTCCCAGAGCATGAAGAAGTCTCCCCACAATCAGTATTTGTCCTGCCCTCTGAACTCTCTTCTTTCATAGCAAAGACATCAACAGTCTTCATGATACATCATTTGCTGATTATTTAGTATTTGCATAAAATAAAAACAACACAAACTTGAATTAAACGGAAGTTAGAGGAACATGGCAGGGCATGAAAAGTGAGAACACACCAAAAGACTCCAAGACACAGATCCTCTTCCCACAGTTAAATGGGATGAATTTATGATGAAAAAAGCAAATTCCCAGCAAGAATGAGTAAGAAGCAGCATTTTTAAAAATCAGTGGCAGACAATTAATCACTTTGATGTTTCAGGCCAATGTGTGTCAGAGAATATTCCAACATACAACAGTGGGAAACACTAATATCAATGCAAACTACAGTGTGCTTTGGGTTCATAAGGTGAAGGATCTATAGCTCCTTTTTCTTTGTGACATGCCGTGTATCAGTCAGAAGACTCAGAAGTCTTCAGTTTATTGAATATTTTCTTGCTTATTTTTAGTGATTTTACAAATAATCAATTAAATATTTAGCCTGTAAGGCATTACACTGGCACAAGAACATTAAAGGAACTGAAGAACAACAAGGGAAGAGCTCACCCGCATCTTTTTTGGATTAAATCTTTTTCCTTCATATTCTTGAGTCATCTCTCTCTGCAGCTGTTTTTGGGAGAGAAAAATTCTGGGGAAGAGGGTGAGCTATCATGCCAGAACTAAAGGCCACACAGCATTCCATCAGTATCCTTCACCACAGCTTCTACTTGTGTGTGACAGCCCAATGCCTTAACCATCTAGAGGTCAGAAAGGCTCCTCTGGCAATAAAGAACAAGAGGAAGCCTCCCAGAGCCATGGAATGGCACCACAAGATCATCTTGCACAGGCTGTAATGGGACAGCTCTGCTCATGGGAAGAAAACTTTCAGTTTTCAACCCTTTGGGGCATGGAGCAAAGGGAAGTGAGGTCTGGGTAAAGCCCTGCCCAGCAGAGCACCTACACCATATTCCTCTCACAGCCAGGCAAAGTGTGAAGCATCAAAGCGGATAATCAACTACAATGAAACAGACCAAAATCCCCAAACCACCTCTACAGAGCAGCTGCATCCTGCTTCTTGGAGATGTGCTGCCACCACCACAAAAAACCAAACCAAGGTGATGCAAGACATATGGATAGATGATGAGTGGATAAAAGGAATGCAGAAAAAAATGCACAAAAAAGAGAGAAAAGAAGAGAGAAGAGAGAAGAGAAGAGAAGAGAAGAGAAGAGAAGAGAAGAGAAGAGAAGAGAAGAGAAGAGAAGAGAAGAGAAGAGAAGAGAAGAGAAGAGAAAAGAAGAGAAAGAAAAAAAAGAAAAAGAAAAGAAAGAAAATAAAAAGAAAAGAAAAAAGAAAAGAAGAAAAGAAAAGAAAAGAAAGAAAAGAAAGAAAAGAAAAAAAAAGAAAAGAAAGAAAAGAAAAGAAAGAAAAGAAAAGAAAAGAAAAGAAAGAAAAAGAAAAGAAAAGAAAAGAAAAGAAAAGAAAAGAAAAGAAAAGAAAAGAAAAGAAAGTAAAAAGGCCTTTGCCTTACCAAAGAAATCATCCCGTACTATGAGAGCCATCCCATACGAGAAAGGGAACAGAAAGAGATGGGGACAAAGGGGAAGAAAGGAAGAGAAAAACAGCAGCCATTAAGTACCAGTCTGTAAACAGCAAACAGAGCAGCTCGTCAGCACATGTATAGTGTGTGGTGCCAGTACACACGATGCTTGGTAGAAAGTTATCTCATTCTGCTGCAGCCTGACCTAACAGGGACTTTACTTTAGAGTGTCACAGAACGGTTTGGGTTGAAAGATACCTTTAAAATTCATCCATTTCCACTCCTCTGCCATGGGCAGGGACATCTCCCACAAGACCATGCTTCTCTAAGCCCCACCCAACCTGGCCTTGAACACGCCTAGGGATGAAGCAGTCCCAGTTTCTCTGGGCAACCTGTGCCAGGGCCTTACCACTCCAATTGCAAAAAAAAAAATTCTTATATCTAATCTAAACCTTCCTTCTTTTTTTAAACCACCACCCCCTGTCCTATCACAACAGGTGTCAGGATAAGCTTGAGATGACCTCCTCTGCTTCCTTCATCTTCATTTTCCCTGTATGATATAACCTTGAGTTTCCCATCGCCACAACAAAGGCAGGTCAATAGACATTGTGAAGAGGGTGAAGAAAGGACAGTAGCAGGGGGAAAAACACAAAAGTGGGGCTGAGTATCAAAGCTTTCGTCTGACCTAAAAAGGCCCAAATCCACCTCCATACTGCAACAAACTCCAACCAAAATTCAGTGAGAGGTTTTCTGAGGAATGTTCACACAAAATGTGGCTTACAGTAAAACCAGTTTGAATGAGAAGAATGGATGATGCCTTTCTTGGTATCGTCACAGAGCCCACACTGAGCAGTGCCGGGCACAGTAACATGGCAGAGCTTGTTGGCACATGATACTATCGCAGCTGCCAGGTCACCACCTTTACTACAGGGCAAATTTTACCCAGTTTGCACTGTAATCAAGAAAGATTCCCTTGACTTCAACTGAAATTGCATCAGGGCCCAAGTGTATTTTTCAAGCAGGTGCACGCCTGATGGCAGAGCATGGCCCTGGGGCAGCGAGCAGCCTCCCCCAGTAAAAGGACAGAGCCATCGCCCATCTCCTGAGACAGAAAAGCAAAGTTTCCACCAAAGACAGAGGCTTTGCCACTCTAACCCATCACAGAAGTGTCTTTAATGTCACTACAATAACCAAAGAGGGTTGTTTTGCATCAGGTAACCCCCCCACAGCCACGGGCACATAAGGGACTCCTCACAGCACAGGCCATGGAGATTACAGTGGGACCCTCACTCAGTCTGTGCCCACTCGATCTCTGCTACAAGTACCCTTCTTGGCAGAAAAAAAGCCCTTTGAGTCCCAAGACCTTAAGTGACAGGCTAGTGCAACACTGTGGAGCAAACCTGCCCACAGCCACAGAAGAGAAAGCGGGTTGAAAGGTGGCAAGAACGTGAGCAGAGCAAGGACCTCCTGCTGCAGGGACCCACCAGTGTGAGGCAACCAAGCAAAGTGAGGTGGGAGAAGTCTGCAAAGCCAACCGTGTTTGGACAAGAGCAGGGGAGTATCACACGTGTATACCACAATATCCAACCTCAACCAGAAAAAAAGAAACAAGGAGAACTGAGTAGGAGATACACACCTGAGAACTCCCCTATGCGCCATGTCCAGCGAAGCACAGAGAGACAAGGGAAAAAGGAAGTGAAAAAGGATCCATCAGTGACTAAAACAAACAAAATCAAAATTTTGTCCAAAAAAAATTAACAATGATTCAGCCATTTCAATGTCAAAAGGCATGAAATAGTAAGGACAGGACCTGCCATAGCTGTTGATGGCATGACTCTACATATAGAACAGAAAAAAACCCCAAGGAAAGATAACCCACGGTACAACTGCAACCACCCACCTTAGCTATCCCCAGAATTCCAGATTTGGATCTGAGGCAATCAGATCTTCCTGGACAGGGTAAACCTTTATTATGTCTTTATTTAGTCATCTACCAGTAAATGCAGAACAGCTCATTCCCACTACCTCTCACTTCCCCTCACGCTGCAATTTTAACAACTGTATCTTCTGACCATAACTGCGCTCTTCAGTGACACTTCAGCTTGCAAAAGACAACTGATTGCATTTAAAACCTTTTTTTTGTATAGTGTAGCACTGGGACAGAGTTTGATAATCTCATTTCAACTTCTGTACACAACACTGTATATAAACTAACCACTAATAACACTGCATTTCTGTCTTTACTACAGACCCTCTGCTCTTTAATTTCCAAAGCAAATATAGTTGGTTATCCTAAACCTGAATCACAGAATGGTTTGGGTTTGAATGATCATCCAGTTCCACCCCCTGCCATGGGCAGGGACACCTTCCACTATCCCAGGTGCTCCAAGCCCCCTCTAACCATGGATACTTCCAGGGATGAGGCAACCACAGCTTCTCTGGGCAATCAGCTCACCACTGTCACCACCCTCAGTAAAAGGGCCTGTCCACTGAGCACATCCAAACTGCTGTGATCGTTTGTGTCTGGAAACACCTGGGATAGGGAAGAGCAGGAAGGGGGGATGCGGTAGAAGGGGAAGCTGAGAAAAGGGGAGATGGGAGAACAGGAGCCTACCCAGGATCACTTGCGATTAACAAGTGTATATGCAGGAAAACTGCCAACTAGTGCTCCCAAGTCTGTAGGAGAAATAAGGGAATTTGGTTCTCAATGCTCATTAGTAAATAATTGTTGTCACTCCACATTTTTCTCCAGAATACTTCCTATATCCCATGTATGTAAAGCAGTATTAGAGGCGTGAGGAAACCACATGTTTTGTGGGTTTTATTCAAAATAATAAAACATGAAGAGTGCCAATTATGTACCAGGAATAAATGGGATTTTCAATTTCAGAATCAGACTTAACTGCCAGCCAGTGCTCAACGGTAATTTCTCTAAGTCCTGTTCTTCAGGTCATCCTTAATTAAATTTCTCTTTCTTTAAGGAACTGAGACAAAAAAAAAAAAACCACCAGAATATTCTTTAAAGATTGACTGCCAAATTTTGAGAGACTGAAGGAAGTAATAAGCTCACTTCACTTAAGTGAGCTTAAGCTCTCTTCACTTAAGTGAGCTTAGAGTCATTAATGAATTTGATTTACAGAAAGAAGTGAGCTCCAAACATGACCTAGAGGACTCTTTCAACTTGTGGATTTTGTTCCCTATATCATGTTCATAAAGCACCATTTCCTCTTTGTCCCTGCAGACTCAAAAGTACAGCACAAAGAGAACATTCTACTGAACGAAAAAAGGCAGAATTTTGAATTATATTGACAGATTTTTGTCAGCCCTAAGATCTAGCCCTTTGCTTCTATCTTTACCAGACTTTCTTTTGTGCTTTCTATTGTGCAAAGACAAAAAAAGTACCAGTCTCATTTGTTGTTGAGAGACACAACACCTGAGATGTCTCCGTGCTTCCTCTCTTTGTACAACCAGCAATGTTTGTGTTCATTTTAAAAACATCTTTATGTACCAAAGTCAGTGGCCAGAACTCAGCAAAATGATTAAATAGATCAGTGTTGATCACAAAACAAGTTCATCTCCCAGATTTGAAAAGGAACCTATTTTGCTGGCCTGCCATGGGATCACCTGAAAGGGTTCTGCATCTCTGCTCAGGCTAGAAAATGGTCCCAGTACAGAAGTGTCCTCATTGTAAGCCATGCTGCAGTCTTCAGAAACTACACTGTGATCTTCAGGGCCCACGCTTACATGGGCACTGTTCAACAAAGTCTTTGTACATTTTATTGCAAGTAGTAACTCCCAAACAACAGACATCTCAGAGGTGAAACACCTTTGACTTCATCCGAGACTGTAGTGAACAACCATGCAAAATTTGGGCAAAAAAAACCTTTGGCCCTTTGAAAACAACAGTCTGCATTTCTTGCTGATCACTGGGTCAGGCTACAGGGTAATCCCAAGGGGAAGTGGATTTCTAGAAGGCAGGCTTCCAAAGTGGGAAGCACGTTGTCTGAAGCTGTTCATACACCGAGTAAGTAATTTTCCAGAATACTAACTCTTCCAAGCCGGTAATATCTGATACCCCAGTCATTTTGGGGGGACAAAGAAAGCAGCAGTTGGCACAGTGATTAGCAGACAGAGCCGCAGAATCAACTGAACACTCCTTGATGAGGAAGGAGTGGACAGGGAGACCAAGATAAAGCAGATATTCAACGGCAAGATTATCCATGGTTTTAGTGCTTTGATTCTGCTAGGAAGACAACTGCTGATAATGTATGAAGCTGGCTAACTAAAATTCATTCCACAGCTTTAACCATCACATGTAGTTCCTACTGTCAAGCCTCCCTTTAAGCAGGAGCCCCAGCCCTTCTGCAAATGGCAACTAGCATCCAGGGGATTCTCAAACCTGGAAATCTTGCTTTTCCTTCAAAATTCTTAATTTTGTAAATATCTGCACAGACTGCTCCCGTTGCAGGCAGAGTAAGCCTGCGTGCTCATCCTGAGTCTTCTGCAGATTTTTTTTTATTCTGGCAATCTTGAGTTGAAGGCGAAACAATAAATGATTTTATGTTTTAGGCAATGGCATGAGGGCTCTCATACCTGCTGTATGATTTTTAAAAAAACCAACCCAAACTTACTCATATCAAAAAGCTATTGCGAGCATTCTCAGGATGGTCTGATTCATGTTCTGAATTCCAGTCACACTATTGACTATAATAGTACGGTTTCAGATACTTGTCCTTCATCAAACAAGTAATTTATTAACTCCTTTCCAGTTTTCAGTCCACGTCTTCAAGGTTAAGTTTTTGTTTAATAGGGAAAAATCTATCTCCCCTGCAAAAACATGCTTTTTAAAGGTCCTGATACAAGACATATCAAAGCTGATACAAGTACCTTTGTAATTTGAGTAAAGGTGAGCTGCTGCAAGTCTGTATGACACATTTTAGCTCATTCTATTCTGGACACATACACAGAACTAAACTTACAAGATTATCCATAAGCAGATCTATATCAGTAATCACAGAAAGGAAATGTTCGCTTCCAGAGCAGATCTCTTGCCACTAAGCACACATAATGCCTTGTTTCTGGAGTCCTCATGTGTCCTAAGGCTCCTTAAAGCAAGCAGTAACATGGAAAATGAGCTACACTGTTACAAAACTCAATCAGGTACCCTTGTCACCTGAGTATTCAAAGATCACTTGTACTGTCCTGATGCAGGAAAACAGCAAGAATTAAGAACATGCTTAAATTCTGTCAAAAAACAAGATCTAGATACTCAGGAATCCAATAGAAAAAGTATAGAGATGGCTCAGAGTGCTCTCTGAGGCAAAGCTGCTTCTCTGACTGCTGCAGGGTCCCAGCCAGGAACACAGAACACAGCCTGGCTACAGGTATTACAAACATCTTCAAAATCAGCTTAAAAAGTTAATTATTACATCTCTTAGGCTGACTGCAAAACAGTAAATACTGCATTACAGACCATAAGATTTCCACATAATTTAAACATCAAGAACTTAAACAAATTAGTTACTTTCTTACAAATTTCAAACAACTTTTTCTCTCAGTATAAAATTACTGGGTGTGGGAATTTCCAGCCAGAAGCAGAAGAAACAAATTTTTGTCTTCAAATTATTTGTGTGGAGTATCCTGTAGAAAAATAACTTATGCACTGAAGACAACCCAAATAAAAGTTATCTAACAGCTGAGATTATATTCTAAATAATCATGACTGTACTGCAGGTCCTTGTTTCTATCACATGTATCTCAATTTCCATGCATTCTTAAAAAAGAGAAACATCAAAGTTCTGAAAGAAAAAGAGAATTTAAATGTTTCTAGAAGCTTAATATGGAGTCATTGTACCAGAGAAAATAACAAGGTTTTACCTAGCAGATCTGCTCCTTCATCAACATCTCCAATGACCTCAGACCCTGCTGTGGAAAGTTCATGGTACAGGGAGTCTGTGTTGATGCCAAATGCTTTGTTCACAATCCCCTGTGTTGGGCTGTTGTTGGAAGCAAAAAAACAGAAGGAATCTTGTTACTTGGCAACATTTAAGCTCAAATATTTATCTTGGAAATACTGAGCATCTCACACTATTGCAATCAAAACCCATCTGTTTACCATTGAATGAATCAGGAAGCATACTGAGTGAAGAAAATAGCATGTGTTATTCCCCATATCATAGACTTATGAAATGATTTGGGGTGGAAGGGACCTTAAAGACCACCTTGTTTCAACCCCCTGCCATGGGTAGAGACACCTTCCACTATCCCAAGTTGCTCCAAGCCCCATTCAACCTGGCCTTGGACACTTTCAGCCAAAGCTGCTCTGGGCAACTGGTGTCAGGGCCTCCCCATCCTCATGGACAAGAATTTTTTCCAAATATCTCATCTAACCCTGCCCTGTGGCAGTGGGAAACCATTCCCCATTGTCCTGTCCCTCCAGGTCCTTGTCCAAAGTCCAGCTCTCCTGGAGCCCCTTTAGGCCCTGGCAGGGGCTCTGAGGTCTCTCTGGAGCCTCCTCTTCTCCAGGTGGACTCCCCCCAGCTCTCCCAGCCTAACTCCAGAGCAGAGGGGCTTCAGTCCTTGGAGCATGTCCATGGCCTCCTCTGGACTTGCTCCAACAGCTTCATGTCCTTCTTATGCTGAGGACACATCTATTATCCACAACCTCAAAGCTCACCCAGATGATTTACTCTGAAGTCACACAAGTTAAGGAGTATTCAGTATTTCACAGAAAAATTTCACATCGCAGAAGAGCTCAGCTTGGACCTGTCAGATTCTGCAAGGATTCCCATGCTCCGATCAATCTACATAGAAACCTCAGACAGCAGTAAGACCAAATAAGAAATTCAATGCTGAAAACAGCAACAGCCTTTTTACTTGGCAATCAGTGCAATCAGTCTGAAGGGTCCATTTTTCTTTTGGGTAAGGCTATGTATTGAAAAGCCTTTCTTCACATGTCCCCAAATGTATTTAATTAAAAGTAAATCAAAGTTAATAGTTTTTAGTCTTATCAGATGAGGGTACATTTCCACCTCTCAGTGTCCTTGATACCATCAAGAATCTTTTTGTATTTCTTGACAGCCTCATGGCTCAAAGCAGCAAAGAGTTGTTACAGGATGTGCAGGTGGGCAACTTCAGGCATTGTGGCCGTCTGCTCTAAAACATTGTCTTAATGTGGGTTATAAATACTTTGCAGTGCCTTGCCTTGTATGAGTAACATCAACAAGCATGAGCAGCAGCTGTGCAATTTCTCCAGCAATCTATCAGAAAGGTCAGCACCAACTGAGATGATCTCAAGTTTTATGGCTTCATTATCACATAAACAATCCTAGTGATTATAAATGGAGTGTAGTAGCTGCTTCTGATATTGCAGCCACAGCACACTGCAAAGAAGAGGAAAAAAAAGTGGATTTTTCAATTACAGAAAAGTTCCAGCCACCCAGGCATCTGAGAGCACTGAGGAAGTACAAATGGTGCTGTGATGGCACTGCAATTAATCAGTTCACACAATCAAACGGTCAGCACAAATGAAAGAGAAACCAGCACTCAGTCTGACCTGGAGACCTAAGTCAGACTGAACTTTCAACATTCAGCTTTAAGAGGTATATGTATCATGAAGGCACTCTGCTTTCAGAGCAGCACACACACTGGCAGCAGTCCAAGTCAGGCTGTGTCTCCTGTAGCTCTCAAGTCTCACCCCCAGAGTAGAGATTCCTGCCTGAAGAGCTCTGGTGCATCAATCCTCTCTGTTTCCTTCTTTCCCCTGGATTTGACCAATTTTTTATCTGATCTCATCAGTCACTTTTGTCTTCCCCACACTGAGCAGTTTCAACTCCCTAGATTCCTCCCGACCCTAAAAATAGTCCAGGTATCCTACGTGTCCCAAGGGGAGCTTAATTGTGTATGCCTTCCCAGATGAGAAATGCAGGTGCTATTGCTGCTCATACCCTTCTCAATGGGGGTGCTCAACAGGGTGGGCAAATCCAGTCCAGATTGGGACCATTAGATACTCTTGCCTTCACTCTGCCAGGGTACTGTGTTTTCTGCACATCTGTAAGATTTTAGGGAAGTTTTTTTCTGATACAGTGCCAAATTACCCATTGGACAAGGGTAAAAGGTAAACTTTAGTCCAAAAAAATCAAGGTACCCATGCCTCACAACAATGTAGTGCCAAAATTAATAGCCTTTAGGAAGCCTCCTATTTAGAACAAAATGGGTGATGGGTAGGGATCAAAGCAGCAGAATAGTTTAGTAAAAGTCTGATGATTCTTCTGAAAACTGTGTTGAGGATTCATAACCACTCCTCAGTGCACAGATGGGTCATAATTGCTCTGACCAGCCTCACCTAGGAACTGCACCTACCCACTGGTCCCAGGGCTCCCTTTGACCTCAGGCCTATGCCTTCAGTTCTTTGCTAAGACGCACCTGTCTTCAGTCCTGTCTCCTGCTGTTCATGGGTAGCATTGGGACCGAATTCACACCCTTGCTTTGTCTGGGGCTGCTGACAGGGCTCTCTACCAGTGATCTGAGCCTCCCTGCTTTGGGATTGCTGAGGTTACCTCTGTTTGTCCTCCCTTGGGGGGGGGCGTGTTGCTATCGGACACGAAAGAATACAAGCGCATCCACTCTCATGGTGAAGGAAAAAAGGGACCTTTATTTTTCTGACTCCCATATTTATAGTTTTACAAAGGTGACAGTGGATTGGAGGGTGACAGTGACACCTCTCCAATGACACTGGTTAAACCAACAGTCCATCAACTCTCTCCTCTTCCATCAAAGGAATGCAAACAGTAAGTTATTTACAAGAAAGTGTGTAAGAAAGTTCTCTACAAGACTGTCAACATCAGAAGGCTTAGAAAATCTTAAAAAAACAGGGTGACAGGGGCAGCCCTGCCTCCTCAAATACTTGACAAAATTAGAACTGAAAGAAACTTGAGGTTTTAAAATGGAATTCAGAACTGAGGTTTTATTGGACAAATGCACCTTTTCCCTATTCCTGACAGCTTAAGCCCATGTCCTCTTTTCTTGTCTTAAAACTTCTGCTGCTCCATCATCTCTCCAAACCCCCAGACCAGTAAGGTAAATGAGTCCAGTCCTGGGTCAGTTGTACACATCCTCCTGCGGATCACAGCAGGCATCTGCCTTTTGGAGAACCCAAAACAGATCAGGACCTCTGATATTAGGCAGAATATACAGACTGTCTCAAATAGTTACATTGTGAGCTCACTATGAGCCAGAGCATCCAGAGCCATTCATCACTACTCATGAAGCCAAGTGACAGAGCACACAGGGTAAAGTCACAGTCAGTACCTGCTACCCGTGCGTTCCAGGCGGGGATCCTGACACATATCCAGCTCTGGGGTGGAATCAATGATGTCCTGGACATCGGACCACTCATCGCTGCTGCCCATCCCTAGGTAAGACAGTACAGATCACATACAGGATCAGGACTTCCAGAGAATGGTATTTCTTGAAGGGACTTTTACAGCTTTGAATATTGAAATTTGAAAATTTCATGGTGCCATGTTCAAAGTCTTAAAATCAGAACAGAAAGTGGTTGAAGGTGGTCTCTCAATTCCAGAGCAGGAACACCATAAGCATTCCCCTTCCCATCCCCGTTCCAAAGCATCACTAAACTCATTGCCCTGAATACTCACTAAAATGTCATCAGCAGAAATATTTTATCCGTTGAAGTAAATTCTAAAACTCCTTTTTTATGTGCCAATAAAAAACTCCTCCATCCCCAGATGGCATTAGCTGAGTTTGAAGGCAACACAGTGATTTTCTGTACAGCTTCACAGAAATTACTATTGTTAGGAACTGGCACTATTAAGTTTTAACAGAAATAGGTTTTCAATACAAATTTTGAAGTCTGCACTGGTTTAGATACCCATTACAGTGAAACTTGACTTCAAAACCAATAAATGAAATCTGGTTTGTGTGTAATCTACAACCTGAAGCCAATATTTAAAGAACAAGGAATTTCTTCCTCTTGTCAAGTCCTGTTTACTGAATACCAAACTCTTCAAAAGCTCAGACCTTAACCTATTCTGAACAAGCAACATGAACACTGTGTCTGTTCACACAAAGAATTTCTGAAAGATTAATGACCTAATTTGTGAATTACATTAGTCCCTCAATGAACGTAGATGTGACATTTTTGACCTTTCCAGACAATCGCAGTAGCCAAATATACAAAGTCCATGACAAGTGAAGTGCTCATTTCTTTCAGGCTGGCATTATGCCAGCTGGCAGCAAACCCAGGCTGGAAAACAAGGTGTGATGTGGATCTGTTGCCAAAGCAGGCATCCACACCCAGCGGGTCTAACACAAGTACAGCCCTCTTCAGCTTTATTTTACCAAGTTGGGAAGTTTTTCTGCAAATACCTCTGAGTAGCATTTTTAGTAGTTCAGCTCTAAGGCACATGCATCACTGACAGACATTTTAATTACAGATGCATAAAATACATTATTAAAATATAACTATGTGCATCACTTCTAAGCATGGAGAATTGATTTCTTATTAGGGGTGTGAAATAACTGAAAGGCTGAATAGGCAGACCACATAAGGAAGCCATAACTATCTGCTTTGAGCAAATTCCACAATATCACACTTCCACCAAGAAAGTGGGAGGAAAAAATGGTTCCACTTCACAATTGCACACATACAAAAAAGGGATTATTTTGACCCACGAAAACTGTTGATAATAAATGAGCTTGTAAAGCAGCAACTGTAAAAATCAGGGTATTTATAGGGCATTCAAACTACTGACATCCATGCTTAGCTTTCCTGATACAAGTGTTTCATGGTCTTGCCTTGGCCAGGATCATAGCCAGACCACAATCTAACAGCAGGCTGTTCAGAACCCATATGCTTCCATGGACAACTATCCTAGTCTCTGATAGATGGACATCTGCGACCCTGAGGGCCCCCTCAGGAAAATACACACTGGGACTTAGTCTCCTCTCCTCTCTCAGTTCTTCTTCAGTGCTACAACAAAAGATGTTATATGCTGGTTTATGGTCTTACTTCATTAGGAACCAGCTTGTGAACGTTACCAGAGGAATTTCTCCTTCAGTAATAACTTAGCTATAACTTCTGCTTCCCAAGGAATAACTTGGATAAGAAGATTATCAGCTGGTTCAGATGCCAACCTCATAGACCTATGTTTACCCCTGTGCTCCTGCATATTAACCTAATGATCTTTGATGAATCTTCCAGTCCTTTTGTATTTTAAGTTCATGACCTGTAAAACAGATCACTTCTCATTTCTGATGGCCACTGCAAGTCTCACAACCCAGGGTAGACCTGCTCAGACACTACACGGGCACAGCTGAAGGGCTTTATCATGTTATTAAATCATTTATTTATTTAACAGCCTGATGCTAAAGCTTAGAGAATGGCTTTCCTGACAAAAAGTCATGAATTCAAATTACTAAAGTAGTCTGGAAAATGGAGACAACAACTGTAACTTCCATAGGTGTGGGAGTATTCTTATATGAGAAAGAGGCTAAAAAAATCAGCTAATTTAGCTGAGAAAAACAGCTGGATACAATTATTTTAAGCAAATCAGAGTGTGGGATAAGAGCACAGAGGGAAAAAAATTATTTAATCTCACAGACAAATTTGGCATTTGAACAACTGGATATAAAATACTTACGAATAAATACAGACAGAAAACTAAATATAAGCTTTTAACTTTCATATTGATGAGATCCAGGAACAGCTTCCCAAAAGCTCAGCCTAAGATGTGACTTGAGTGCTCATGAAAGAGGTTCCAAGACATGAATGCATATCACTTCAGGGAATTGAACTCAGTAACCTGTTCCCATTCTGTGAATTTGTGAAATTACTCACATAACTGATGTTTTCAAAAATTTACTACGCAGAAAACTGCTAACATCCAATTAACCCTGTCTCATTCTTGTACCTTTCCAAGTCAGGCTTCCTCAAATTCCATACTTACAGTGCAATCTCCCAACCTCTCCCTGTAACAGAGAGACACAAGCACTGGTAAGTTATGTTAGTGACCAAGTACCTGAGCTCCAGCTGCCATACCTATGCTGACGTTCCTCATCTCCTGTGTGACCTGGACTTCCATGTTCCGGCTGTTACGCTTTTCTCGTGCCCTCTTATTGCTCTTGGTGGTGCCATTGGTGTACTCACTGATGGGCTGGATGGTCTCATTCAGAGGGGTGACAGCAGCAGAGGGCACAGATGATGTGGGAGTGTTGGACTTGGTTCCCGTGGTGCTCGGTGTGGCAGCTGCTGAGGACTGCCCAGATTCAGACATTTCATCTTGGGGGCACTATGGCAATTCCAGGGCAGCAGAACAGAAAGGGAAAAGTACAATTATACATTTCAGTAAGTCCCATTTGCTGGTGTATGGCTGCCTTAAAGCATTATGAGCATGGTTCTTGCTCACTGTACCAGTTACATGTCCCATTGTTTGCTGGTGACATGGGGCACAACCACCACAGTGAAGCAGCGAATTCTCGTGCTGAGCTCAACAAGCAAATCCCACCTGTAGAAAGGGCTGATAACCTTCTTCAATAAGGCTGATAACTCCTTCAATACTGAATACTGGTCTTCACAAATCACATTGGTATGTGATCTCAAGAAAGGTGGCCTTATCACAGGTGAAAAGCACCTGTAGCTCACGCTGAGTACAGTGAAAGCTGAAGGGCTTTTGCACTTGCAGCAAACTAGGCCAGTGTTTCCCAAGGCTGGAAGACAATATGGGAAGGATCTGAAGTGGCCTCTTAGAAGTCTTGACTGATGTCATTACTGTAAGCCACCAACACACCTAGATGAGAAAACAGCAGACTGGTTTTGTCACTAAACTGCAGAAGCAGAGTGGACACTGATATGGGATACTCTGGCTTGTCTGAAACAGGAGATCTATGTCCCCAAACCACCTTATACATAGCTAGGCAGGCATGGGTCCAGCTTGAGAACACAGCATAAACAGGTGTGGTCTCCCACTTCCAAATGGCAGGACGACAATACCCAAGAATTCAGAAAGGTGAGAAATGAACACAGGAGATGGATTCTCAGTATGGAATGTGCAAAATGGTTCTTGGTTCAAACAGACATTACGGCCCCACTTCTTGTACCATCACCTCTTGAGGAACAGGGAGTCTTCAAGACTTTGTCAGGGTTTTACACTGTAAGCTGTGTTTGTAAATTAAAGCACACTGCTTCAGTCAGACAAGGAATGCCATGACTAGCGCCATGACCTCTCTCAGACTCAAAGGAGATTTCCCCAGTCTTAAGGGCAACCCGCTCTAAGTTACTGCCTGCAGGGAGGTGACATAGTTAATGCTGAGAGTTATATGTGACAGTGAGTTGCGACTGGGTGCAGTGGCATTCACCTGCACATCCAGACCCAGCTTTCATCTTCACCACTGGCCTCTCGCCTCCTGTGCAAGTACTAGAGAGATCCTGGTTCTGCTCAGAGGCTGCTCTGAGCCCCCAAACCTCAAAGCTGTGACAGGGTTTCACTTTTCTCATCTGGAAGTCTCGTTCTCTTGTACTAATAACAGTTTCACAACATGACAAAAGAATCCAATATGGGATGAGTGAGAAGACTGAAAAAAATGGTGACTTAACCCTTTGCAGCCTTATTTTTGTTAAATCTGGAATTTTATTAAGATCTTCCTTTAATTAGACTGGCCTCTGTATGCTTATCTTAAAATGCTTTGCTGCACACTGCACTACAGAAGTCTAAAGGTTTACACTCCACCTGCGCACTTGTATTGGAAACTCAGGTTTTTTATAATGGCCCTACCATTAAATGCAATCCACATTTTGTGTATTTTCCATATTGTTAGTCCAAACAGCACCCACATTCCCACATGAATATCCAAACCATCTCCCTTCAATTATGCTGGTTTCAGCATCAAGACTGAGATGAGAACTTTGCACTTAGGCTGCTACATGTGAAAACCACACTTCCCACCTCAACGTCAGATTCCTGATTTAGGAGCTACTTTCCCAGTATGTAAAGAAAAAAAAGAGTCAAATAGGATTTTTGATAATAAATAGGCTCCAATAAGCTTTGGACTACCTCAACTGCAGTTTGCCTTCCGTGCTTTCAGATGTACAAAGGGACAAAGATTATCAAGTGTGAAGTGCAACCATAAAACCTCTTTTCTCAAACAAAACTACTGCTGAATGAAAGATTTCAGGGATGTTCTTGGACCCACTCTATGAGAATAAGCAAAGTTCAGAAGCATCCTAGCTGCGTAAGTGACACCTAGGTGGGTCCACTCCACTTGTCATTCCTTGTTCTTATGAACCAGATGTCATTCAAAAGCCCTGGATCATCAGTGTCTATACGGTAATATTTGTATCAGCAATATCCTGTAACTTCTTGTTTATTGACATAACCTGCCCCTTACCCTGAACACCTGATTAAGTAATTACCCCAGTCTTTCACTACTCTTTGGTTACCGATGTGAATTTTGTACTTCCCTAGAAAACACACTTTATCAACCTTCCAACCTGCATTGGAGAAATTCCTCCCAAATGTATGTAGTACCAATGTTCTCCTCTTCACAGCCCAGAAGCAGATATCTTCCTTCTATTGTCTGAATGCTCTGTTAATGCTAAATATTGTGCTAAGAGTACAGCTCTTCTCTCCAGCACGAGAGGCATTCTCCAAAACCCACAGCTCACCCAAAGAATAATCTCCACAGCCACCACTTACCTACGGCCATACCTGTAAACCTCCTAAACATCAACTGTGTAGTAGTGACCTCCAAAATGCATTGTAAAGGCCCAACATTCATAGCAGTCATATGTCACCATGAGAAGCCACAATTGTATGGTTATAACACTGAAAGCATAGTACATAAAAACAAAAACGTTAAGGACTTTAAATCTCCAAAAGGCTGTATAAAATAAATGTAAAACTGAATGCAAAAATAAAATAATGACAACAACTAAAATAGAATATAGTAATAAAAAGTAAACAAGGACACTTAAAATGTAAGCACAGCATGGCCTCATGAAGAAGGAAAATTAGTGAGACTAGTCAGGTACATACTGGAAAGGTGAGTGATGTGTGAGTGATGTCAGCAAAATACCAGACCTTTGAAGACGAGGCAAGGGAGGCATGAGCCATGCCCTCTGAGAAGTCAATCATGCAGAGGATTTAGGAGATAGCATTTCAGTCACAGAGTATGCAAGAAGCTTCTGGGAGGAAAATCTCCATTCCAAACTAGCAAATCAGTCCATCACATCCTTTAATTATTCATTAATTTGCTCCATACTCAGGAAATTCTCCATAACAGACTACCTATCCAGGTCTTCCACAGCACAAGTTCCTTAGGTCCATTGTACCATCTAGCCTCCTTTCTCCCAGCTTTCCACTCTGAGTCTCCCTAACGAGCACCAACATGAATCCCAGCATGATACATTTTGGCACAGCACACCGCAAGTTCTGCACAAAGCTTTCTTGGAACCAGGTTTTTTTGACCTGATACCACCATCACCACCAAATAACTAAGACATCCAATCAGTAATCACAGAATGGTTTGGGTTAGAAAGGATCTTAAGCATCACTAGTACCAACCCCTGTGCAGGGTGTCTTCCCTGACCAAAGAAGAACAACCTCTATTGCCTGAACTTGGACACCAAAGCTTCCCACTTATCTGGGTTGCTGCTGCATTCTCCTGCAATGTAGATGCTGGGTTACTTCTTTTGCAAGTTCTCAGTGGGACCACTGAAAGAATAAGATCTTAGCAAGGCTGTGGAAGATGAATCTAACCACAGTGTCCACGCAGTTCTTCTCCAAAGACTAACCCCCACTGCCCAGCCTGATCACTGGAAGGTCTTTTCACACTAAAGTGTGCAGCACTGCCTGGAGAGCCTGAGGAATAATGGATTCCAGAGGTGGGCTGGGCTCCATACATTTTGGTTGTGCTGGCACAGCACTAGTATGAAGAAACACATTCATGCTCTGTCCTCATTTCCACCATCCATTATGTTATTGCACTGTGGCACTGCTATTCCCTAATTCCAGGCAGAGCTTTCCAAAAATGACTGTAGGATCTGAATGGCATTCTGCAGGTTGCTACATTTCCCAAAATTCTATGCCTCTAACATTACAGTAAGGACTGGATTCCAACCTTCCATCCTAGGCAAAGATATTTTGGATTTCCAAATTCCACAATGGCAGAGAGCTGACAAAGTGCTGACATTTGTGCTATGTTAGGCCTTGCTGCTTTACAGACATAGTGTTAAAAAAATTACTGTGCTACTTTTTTTTCTGCGTAAATTGATAATTTGTCTGTGCATCAAGAAGGCCACTGCTCTAGAGACCCTCATGTGAAAGCCCATTCATGGAATCTGGAGACATGTAGAATGGATGGAACAAGCTGGGGATTTCTTTTCTATCTCCTCTTCGCCTTTACGGCGTCAATGTAGTTCACAGGATCAGTGATTCAAAACTTCTCAGAAGGAGCCCAGTCCTTACACACGACACATAAAACCGCTGATGTTCTATGAATTCCAAGCAAAGTGAAGGTAAATTTATTCAGACACTTTTGAAGTAGAGCAGAAGCTCTGTGAGATACCAGTGGACACACTGAGCTGTGCTCAGCAGAGAAACTAGTGGCTCTCAGACCTGTCACCAGGTATTTGTGGAAAATCATTTAAAGAGAAGGATTTGGTGGGACCCTGAGCACAAAGACTTTGGAAAGTTCACATGTACAGCTCATGGGAAATGCATGGACCATGCATAGCCTAATCTGTCAGACCAATCTCTGAACAGCGGAGAGGAGACCCCTGAACGGCAGAGCAGAGCACAAGATGCATCAGGCAGCCCCATGAGCTGCTCCAGTGCAGGTGCAACGCTGTGAGGATTTTGGAAGACCTGGTGCAGAAGGCAGAGCAGTAATGGTGACAGATGTACTGAAGGTAGACAGTGCAAGTCTAGAGCAGTGACTAGGCATAAGAGGAACGTAAGACCTTTAAGCACAGTGCAAGAATTGGGCATTCAGACAGGATAAGAAGGAGTCCTTTTTAGTGAATACAGGAAGGCCAGGAGATCAGAAAAAATGACAAACACTTAAGGGCAAGTGCAACCCAATGCCTGGCCCCACCTGAGTTGCAGAACTATTGCTCTTATCAAAGCGGAGAGAAGGGACAGGCTCTACCATGTCCTCTCCCAAATAAGCTATTAGAAAGTGAAGGATTTCTCTTCACTCAATCCCTAACTGCCTCCACATACATCCCTCTCAACTTGGGGCCAGCCAAGTAAAGGAGATTAACCCTGAGACAAAGCAGTATGAGGAGCTGTGTCAAATCCTTCCTGCATCATATGTCAGATCTGAAGAAGAATATCCTCCCACCTCTAGCAGTGCTACTATGGGAGCAAACACAAAGGGAGAGGCTGCAAAGGGTTACGGACACAGATTGTCTCTAGCTTAATGAAAATGTGAGATGTTAGCAACAGTGAAGGAGTGGGAAACCCTTGCTCTGTGATGGTCTAGAAAACCTTGTAGCTGGAGTTGGACTGCAGCTGGCCGAGGTCACTCAGGTGCCAGTGGTCTAGTGTTGGGACGATCTTGGCCCCTATCTGTCCACGTACCATGCCATCAGCGAGGGGGAAGACATTCAGGGAGTTGGGACGTTCCTTCCTGCTAAAGAGACAAACAGGGAGAGAGAGGAAAGTGTGTTAGCTGTGTACAAGGTTCTGATAGAAAACAAACAGCACACTAGTGTATATGAAATACTAGTTACTAGAAACTGGACTGCAACTGTTACCCTCACATGGCAGCTGTCTGAACTCTGAACTCCCACACTTCCTTGGTGCTGGCTCTCAGTCCCATGGTGTTACTGCTAGAGTAATACCTTCTCCTGGGGAAACACTAAGATGGAGGGGGTCAGTGACCATTAACAGGTACAACTGACTGCTCAATCAGTATGAGAAATTTGGAGGAACACGAAATTGCAGCAAATTTAAGTCAGTGCTTCTGAGAAACAAAGGTACTGGAGGAAATTAAGCCATGGCAAACAACTCTCACAGCAAGAAAATAAAAGCTCCATAGCTACTAGAGATGTCACCATAGAGTGAGGAATAAGGCTTTTAAGTGTCATCTACGTGAAACTTATGACATTCCACCCCAAATCTGGTGAGCTTCAACAACGGGAACCAGAGGCGTTGGATCACTTCCAATTTTAAGCAAGGAAGAGGATATTTGTATTCACTGATCTCCCTTGATACCCATATTACAATGCACTCACAATTCAAAAACTAAACAGAGATATAAATAAATGCAACATGCATATTGCTAGGTGTCTCTAAATGTGTTCTGTTCATCCTCTCCTTTCTGGCAACTGCAGGGACTCACTAGCTGCAGGTCTGATTCTGAACAAAAAAGCTGGCACAGATTTTGAGACCAAGCTTCAGTGGGAGAAAATCTAGAGTAAGCAGAGGAGGGAGAAAGGCTGTAGCACCAGCTTGCCAAACACAGCAAATGGTTCAGGGTATCTATAATTGACTCCAGCCCCTGCAGAGCTGAATTAAAATGATTCTCTGTGTGATGTGCACCCATACTTGGACTTGATCCTATTTCACCTATTCCTGCACAGGGCTTCTGCTTAATCTTGGCAGTGTGACGAAACCTGCTCTCCTGTAGAACGCTGTTAGTAAGAGCAAACCTCCACATGCCTTTCTGTAATGATAATTAGCATTGGGTGTCATGCCCAGGCTGGGAAACAAGCGCAGCCACCTCACCTGTGACCACGGCAAACAACTGCTACAGGGCTCCTGGGACAGAGCAAACACACTAACACAGGGAGTGGTAGACTAGCCAGCTCTTTCAGGAAGGACAGAGATGGAGTGTCCAGCAGAGAAGACAATGTTTGCTGAGAGAAACCACAGTGCCCAACCTTCTCACTCTAAGCACTGCCCAGCCACCACAGCAAGCTGCATTGCTGCATCAGTGCCTACTTCAAATAGGCAAAAAGGCCTCCTGTGGCCTGTCCTGGATAGGCAAGATGGGGCAGAAAGGTATTTCCAGCATGGCCTGCATGCACTTTTCCTAGGAATTTGCACTAAAATCCTCTCCTGAAGCTACTAGACTCGTACATGGAAGTTTCATACGCAAACCCTCTCAGAAAAGAGGCATGTTATCTGTATTTTGGAGGAACACAAATCACTGATAAAACATCATTAACCTTCTCACAGGTAAAAAGCAACAGAACAAGAGGAAATGTCCTCAAGTTGTACCAGGGTAGATTCAAGTTGGATATTGCAGAAAATTTCTTCACTCAAAGACTGGTTAAGCATGGAAACCTGTTGCTCAGGGCAGTAATGGAGTCACAATCCCCAGAAGCATTCAAAAGCCGTGTGAATGTGGCACTTTGTGATATGATTTAGTGGGTGTGAGGGCATCCTATTGAAGGTCAGATTTGATGACCTTGGAGGTCTTTTCCAACCATAATGATTCTATCATTCTCCACAGATTCAAACCCAGACTTCTATGTGATTGGAATTGTCAGTTTCCTTGTAGCTTTTCCTTTCCACTACCAAAGGCATCTCACTATTTGTGACTTAAATAACCACTGAAGGTTTAGTGAAAACATTCTACTGCTGTTTGTCCCAGTTTATGACTGTTACTTGCCACTTACATCTGCTCCTACTAGGTCATGATGCCAAAGGACAATTACCTCTGCCTGTCTGCTGTAGATACTTCTCTTTATCCCACTGCTATCATTCCAAGGACCTGAAAGCTTCTAACAGCTGGCTTTCAAATTTCTACAAAAGCTTACTAGGCAAATGTTTCCCCTCCTAGGAAATATTCACCCTGGTGCTGATACAAGCACCACAGAAAGTAGAGTTGATTATGTGTAAGAGATCATAAAGGCATTCAAAACTGGAAATCAGAACCACTTTATGCTACAATATCAGAAAATTCTTAGTTATACAGTTTAAGAAATAACACAAGGATCCCTAAGAGTCTACTTCCAAAAAAAAATCTTTCTTTTTATGCAGAAAACAAAAAACTTGGGCCATTTTTTGAGATGCTTTAACCATTAGTTTTATATCTTTCCTTTTCTTCAGGACCAAATTATACTTTTAAGAGAGTCTTGCTTTCGCAGGTCTATGGAGCAGGAGAAAGTTTCCTATAACGTTCATTTATAGGACAGTCCTTGTCAAACCAGTGGTGCAGCCAGAATATCCTAGTGACTATGCTGGAATGATTTGACATAACTCATTGACAGCACTGAGACATAAAAGCTGCCCCCAAAGTACGCCGACAGACATTAAATTACACGTTTTCTTTTTTGTTGATATGTAAACACATACATACTTAACACACAAGGAAATACAGGAACCACCAAATGGAAAGTAAATGTGTGAATTTCACAGTCCCTGTTAAAGAGTCACAGGGTCTCTGTAGCATCAGAAGCTGTAGAATCTTTGGATAAGAATTTTAGCACAGACTGTTAGGAAATTTCCTTGATGAGTTTCTTTAGAAACACCTTCAAGCCTCTTCAAAACCTCCCAGGAAAGGGGAAGGAAGAGCTAACTCTAGTTTTGCAGTCCTGAAGTTGGCTACCAAATTTAAATGCAAATAAATTTAAAGTATCCTCATTTAGACTCATCCTGGTCTAAACTTTGAGTGCTGCAGTTGCTCTCACATACCCAAATCTTTCCAGGATCAGCCAGGGTGAGTCTTAACACTTGACAGTTTCACCTTGAGTTACAAGGTGAACAGCACACTCTCCAATAAAGGTTTGCAGTAGCCAAAACCTGAATTAGTATGTTCTACAAGCAACATCCTAAAGTTGACAAAACATAACAAAACTACAGTTTGTTTGCCAGCATTTAAAGAGGAAAACTAGTCTCTTTGAAGGCTCTGTGCACAGCACTCCCTGCCCAATCATCAGCCAAAAGTACCATTGGAAACTTACTGACACTGACATTAGTTCTACTTCCACTCAAAAATGAGGCATGGCTTGCTCTCTAGTGTAAAATAAGAGAGAAGAAATTTATTGGAACATGAGGGAATTTCATGAAGCTGTGCCAGGAGAGTTTTAGGCTGAATTTCAGGAAAAGGCTCTTCCTCCAGATGGTGGTGGGCACTGAACAGGCTCCCCAGGGAATGGTCATGACCCCAAGGCTGCCAGAGCTCCAGAAGCATTTGGACAACGCTCTGAGGCACAGGATGGGATTGTTGGGGTGTCTGTGGAGGGGCAGGAGCTGGATTTGATAATCCTTATGGGTCCCTCCCAAATCAGGATATTCTACGATTCTACAGATCTATGATTCTATGACTTTTAAAACATTAGGGGATGTGAAGTGTAAACATCCCATCCTAGACATCTGATCCTGTTTTGGGAACAAACTTGCGTGTCTTCTGCATTTGCATGCACAAGCTTCTCCCTGCTGTGTTATCCCAGCTCCATGGCCCCCTCAGCGCCCCTGAACCAGCAAGTCCAGCACAGGTGCCAGTGGACACAGAGAGCAAATATGCCAGTACAATACATTACCAGCATCACACTGTCACCACTCCACAGCAACCTACAACACTAGGAATAATGAATTTCAGATGCAGCAATAGGATTTACCTTTTCCTCCAGGACTGGCGATGACTGCAGTGACAAACATAACAGCCAAACAGCAGCAATTCCACAAAAAGCAAGACAAAAAGAACAACCATTAGAGAGCAAATGTCATGAAAACATGCAACCTAACACAGACACAAGGTACACGTGGCACTGCAACCCCCATGCCACATGGAAGTAGGTACTGTGGATGTGACAGCCTGGTCAGAGAACGAGAAAACTAAGTAAGTTTTCCCAGAATTGGTCTGACAGACTTTAGGGAGTTGAAGATAAACAATGATAGCTTATTTTCATAAACAACCTGCAGGTGGTGTTTTCCTACTCTCTGTTTTCTTGGTTTTCTCAACAATTGCTTATAAGAAGGGTGTCTTGTTAATTAGCTAATCAGGTGAAATGTATTGATTAATTGATCAACCAGGTCTATCTGTATCAGAACAATGTATAATAGAGGATCTGAAGTAAAGAGGTGAGCTTTACACAAACCAGCCTTCTGGAGAGCCTGTGTCATTTCTTACTCAATAGCAACAGGTACAAACTCATTACACCTCTTGGATGGCCATTGATACACACTACCTACCCGAAAGTTGCAGCACAAACTTCTCCCTAGCCCCATTTATTTTAAATAAATGCACCCAAATTTGTTTTGCAGGTCATGAGAAATTATGCCTATCCCCCCACCCAGTGCACTAAGATCCACAAACACTGGTGCTCCTCCCTCCAGCTGTGCAATTACATCAAAACACACCTGGCCCAGGTGCTGTGCACAAGCACAACAGAGCTACACACGCACACACCCAAAAACACACACACACACACACACACACGCAAAGCTGAAAATTAACTAAAAACTCCCATTTCCCACTGGTAGCTCCTAGACTTGGATCACAGTCCCATCATGGGCTTTTCACAGACATACAGTTTTTCTCTCCAAGGACACTAGCAATGTGCCACACTTAAAGGATAAAAGACAAACTTCTCTGACATGAAGAGGTAATTCTTGATGAAAATTTTGCCCTTCACCAACTGAGACTGGCAGTGTTGTAGATACTGCCAGCAACACTTTTCACTGGGCCACTCTTTCATGGAATGTTAACATAAAGCCATAATTAATATCAGCTTATTCAAGAGTCAGGGAAGTAAAAGCTTTTAACATTTTTAGAAAGGAAGAAAATACTACGCAGTCCAGCTCAGGAGTTGGACTTCAATGATGCTTGTGGCTCCCTTTCAACTCAGGATATTCTATGATTCTATGACTCAAAGCAGGTGCACACAGGACTCACCCTTTAAAAGAGAGATGTTCTAAGTTTGCTTTTGCCTATGGTACTTTTAGATTTTACTCTAAGAACTTCCACAGATATATTCTTACTTCCAGAAGTGTTAAGTTGGGAGAGAAACAAGCCTAACACACTTATCCCATTCCATCTCTAAGACTAGGATCAGATCATGTTCTGGGAACTCACTCTGGATTTCCAGACTGAGGGATAAATAAGAATAAGAAAAACAGTCTGATAAGGGAAATTGTATGAACAGATGAGCACTTACAAGCTACTGGTTCTTTTTAGACCGTGTCCTCTCAAGCTTTCTACACCTCTTATCTGCCTAGGAAAGCTGACATCTAGCTTTTTTTTTTTGTTTTTCTCAATTGATTCCTATATTTTAGACAATTTATTTCTAGTCAGAACCCAAACACTGCAAGAAGAGAGGAAAATCCCTTTCTTGGACATAAGTAGGATTTTTGGTGACTGATAGAAAGCTTCCTCTGAAAGAACAACATGAAAAAATCCTGTGATGGCTAATGCATTTAATTGCTACGGTTTTGCTGCCTATCCCACATACAAAGACATGCAAACACAGAAATATTTGACACCATCTATTCTATGGATAAACTTTTACACACTACCTAAGAATATGAATGTGTTTTCCAGAGGGCCCAACAATAGCAGCATGATAAAGCCTCACCTTTGTAAAACAACATAGAAAGCTCCTCACCATCAAGTACCCACAACTCACCCAGAACCCATTAAAACAGAGCTTCAGCTACAATCCGTGTCCCCAGGGAAAGGTCCTGCTCTGTTTTCTCTCTCAAATGCACACACTCAGTGTGTAAGTTCCCAGGTGACATGTGTCAAATGGAAAGGTCATGGCCCTACCTTCTCCCAGGTACACTGCCCTCAGTTTGGTTATTTACTGCAACTTGCTGAATCTTAGATCGCTCAATGTGTTCCACGTAGGTCTGGATCATCTGTGAGGAGAGAAAAATCCATGAGGCAAAGAGATGAGAAGGAAAGGCTCATTTTCTGCTTTTGTTTAATTTTCTATGGTATCTACCTCCAGTCCCCTGGGTTTTTTTGCAGACTTCCTTGTGTTTACTGTTGCCTTCTAAGCTGATGACGTAAGTGAATGGTCTAATCTGATAGAAAACTTGTCAGCAAATAGTGTTCGAAATCACTTCAGCTGAATCTCACAACCAAAGAGCCTTGAAAAAACAACGTAAGTCTGGAGGCTCATTGGCAATGGGAGATGAAGTAGCAGGGCACTATCCACAGCATCACAGAACAGCTGAGATTGGAAGGAATGTCCTACAGTCCATTAGTACACCCCCTGCTGAAACAGGGCCACACAGAACGGCCACAGGACTGCATCCAGGCGGCTTATGAATATCTCCAAGGAGACTCCAACACGCCTCTGAACAACCTGTGCCAGAGGTAATTGCCCTTACAGGAAAGTAGTTTTTACTACTTTGTTCAGAGTGAGTTTTCTGTGTCTTAGTTTGTGCCAGCTGTCTCCACTGGGTACCAGTGAACACAGCCTGTCTCCATCTTGTTTACACCCTCCAGTCAAGTACTTCTGATGTTCCCAAAGTTCAGAAGCTCTAGTCATCACTACGATTGAAAAGCTGAGTTCTTTGACATGATATAGTCATATAGATATATACAAAGAGCTTATTTATTTAGAACGATAATATCTCACCTCTGTGTGACGCTGATGCAGAGAATTATACTCCTTCTTCATTTCCGATTCACGTTCTTCCAGTCGAGAAACTGCCAAGAGAAGATTCCCAGCTATCAGCCAACATACGCCTGGGACTCAAAATAAACTATTTGAGAAATAAAGTCTATTTTTTTTAGAAATTAATTTACACCTACTGAATAAAACAAACAGAATTGTGGGATTTGGTCTTGGTTACACTCTTACTTCATGGGTACCTGCATGTTCCCAATACCAGTGATTTTGCACTATAAACGCAATAAAACCACAGAAGTTTTTCAGCAGCAGCCTGGTGCCCTGTAAGTATCTTAGTCTGGCAACAATTTGCTGTCCTCTGGGACTGGCTCCTCTGGCTGCTTGAGGAAGAGGAGTACTGGACGAAACACCAACAAATTCTGAGGGGAACTTCAATGCCTGCATTTATTAAGGAAGTATTTGTAAAAACAAATACACAAACTAAGTAACTAACTAACTAACTAACTAATTAATGTGATGATTTTTATAAGAATGGAATGGAGAAGAAATGTAGCCTTTACTGAATTAGTGTAGGTACATGCCACCCTTGGGAAAGCTCAGAATTTTACATCAAAGTAAATGACAACCAGATATTTTGGGCTTTGCACAAATTACACTAAACCAAAAAAAAGTATGAAGATTATTTTTAAAGTAGTACTGTATGTGTGTGGAAGGCATGTGTATAATGGTGTCTGGTGCACAGCTTTGCTTACTCTGGTCTGCATAGTTTTTGGTCTTCAGCTCCAGCTGTCGAGTCTGAAATTCAAGGTGTTCCACTTGGATTTGTAGTTCTTTCTTCTCCTGTTCCAGTGCATCTTCAAACTCTATGAACTTCTGCATAGGGAAGAAGTGGAGAAGGAGGCACAGATGAGGATTACACGCAAAATAGGTTTGTTCTACCATGACCCTTCCTCTCCTCAGAAAATAGAAATTCGAGAGAATATAAAGTGAGGGAATATAAATTACAAAATCAGAAATAAGAATTTTTAAGTACTGTAGGTAGCACAACAGCACTTTACCAAGGTGAAGAATCTATTTTATATTAGAAACTTATTGTTATCTTTAATGTATAATAAAGACAGACACTATGGTCCAACATTAGTTCTGTAAACCAGCACAACTTTATCATCTTCAGCAATGTTGGTCTTCTTTGTGCCAGGCTGAATTTTGATTCCTGTTAATTTGATGTCACAGAAGAAAAATTTTATTTACAATCATGCATTTAAAAATAGCTATGTCAGAAACCTTCAGACTAACTCTTTTAATGATGTAAAAGTAGAGAGCTCCATCCAAAATTCCTGCGGGGGGACAAGTCTTGCAGAAATGTGCAAGTCTTTTGGAAAACTAAGGTCCAGCTCTGGTGCTGTTCACTCCCATTATCACCAACAGAGAGGCAGCTGCACGCAGCAGTGTGACTCCTGCACAAGATACTGGACCAAAAGAAAGGTTTTAGAGATACACTCATTTCACAACGAAAACACAACAGGAAAATACCTGATTTTAGGGTGTTTTTTCTGTAAACTGTCACTTCTTGCCTGCAAGCTTTAGTCACTCCCTGCTGTGGACACCAGCACACAAGAGCAGAGTAAAACATGTGGAACATTCTGTTCAGCTCCACTGTGGGATATTACACAACTCATAGCAGGAACTAGAGCCACAGGGGCTCCATATAATGAAATATAATAGAGTATAATATAATACCATTATATAATATAATATATAATAAAGCATCATATCATATAATAAAGTATCATATAATAAGGTATCATGAAATATTTAAATTAAGCAGGATCCCTGGGAAGTCAATGCAACTCCACATCTCTGCAGGACCAGCCTGGTTCTTGCGTGATACATGTTTATCAGAGGTCTTCTGTAGCATACACTAATGCAATAATGACTCACAGCCCACACATCTAGGTTTAGAAACAGCTGCTTCTAGTACCATTCCAGACACAAATGGGTGAGAAAGTCTCTAAGGCTCAGAGAATACATGCCTCTCCTCCAGCAAACCAAGCTCTGAATGTTACTACAAGGCTCACAAGGCCACAGTACTGCAAAGCTATCCCACCAGACGCAGTACACATCCTGGCCTGGTTTATAACCCCAAAAATTCAAGTCTCGTTACATTACTCCTGAATAGTTCCACACAGCAAAGCCAAAAGTACAGCATTATTTGCACCACCCAGGCCAGTAACTAGAACACCTGGCATGAACATAGTTGGGAGCAGCCCTGTATGTGGAGCTGTTGAGGATGACAGTGAGAAGGAAATTAAGCTATGCAGGCTTTAGTCCACCCTTAAAAATCTTTATGGGCCAAGAGGAGCCCACAGGAATGGGCCAAGAGGAGCCTGTGAAGAGCTCACAAGGCTTTGCTCCTGACCCTGTCTCTCTCTCTCTCTCCATCTGTTTGCCAAATCCTCCTGAGGTCCAGGCCCATTAGATTCACCAGCACATGCACACTGGCTGGAGAAACCTCCTCTGTCTAAAAGCATGGATAATAGGGAGGAAAATCTCTCTCCTTCTGCCCTCTGCATGGGGGAAGTGTTCTCTCACAAACTCAGAGGCATGAGAATTTCAATTTAAAAAATTAAAGCTTTGTTTTACTTCAAAAGACATACATACTGGTAAGAATCTTTTTTTGGCAAAGACTCTCAGGGAAACTAACACATTTAAATGCTCAGTAAGATTATTTTGTTAAATTCTGCACATGAACCAGTCTGCACTGCTGCACTCTCAGGGTAAATCTCTGCCCATTCCCTACTGTTTTTACTGGAATTATTAGAAGGGACACTGGAACCATCATTATAAACTGGATCCTCTCTGCAGATGACTGAAAGCCACGTTATTTATGCTTCTTGCAAACTTTTAAAACTGCTCAGTAAATTCCTGGAAGCAGTGACTCAGTTTGCATTCCTACATATCTGTATTTATAGAAACAATCAAACACACTTTAGCCATTTCTTGCTTCCCTGCACTCAGTGTTCTGCAGTGCCTTTACCCTCTACATGGGCGTTTAACTTTATTCCTCTTGTCCAAATTTACTGTAATAAGGGCTTGGGGGTTTTTCTCACTGATGGCTGTTTAAATTCGGCTGTTGTCTCTGCTTGGACACACGCAGAATTGTTTGGGGCAGCCTGCGTTCAAAGGACGAGTCTGGACTCTTCGATACTTCGGTCTTGAAATTGCTTATTATTTCTTATCAAATAGAGTTTTCTTTTCTGCCAGCTGGGATCTGTCCAGCGAGGCAGCCAAGGGCACTCTAACTACCCATGGGGCGGTTGTGTCGTTTTATAATAAAAACTATGTACATCATATTTATCTTTTATCTTCAACACCTTTCACCCTTATTAACAAGTGCACCTTCACCACAAACCAATCTTTAAGTGCTAACATCACTACAGAAGATGGAAGACAAGAAGAAGAAAGAAGAAGCATGAGACACGCCCTGATTCCTCCATCTTGTCTCCATAACCCCCCTGTACTAAGATATAACCCCCCTGTACCAAAATCTTAAAATCCATATTTCACCCTGTGAATGCGTGATCCCTCCACCACTTAAACTGTGCTCATTCTCATGTCCTCATACACACCTCAGAAGGGTCAAAGTCCAGCCACCAAGAATGCCTGGCAACATTCCAGGATTTCCGAGCCCCACCAAGGGTTTGCTAGGTCATTCTGGACATTAGGAGTGATATTCTGAGCTCCCACAGATGGCTGTTCTGCACAGAATTTTCTAGAAACAGCAGCAACACCTTTCTTCCGTTACGAAGAAGTCATCTCAGAGGCTAAAAATTTACTTAATAATTATATTTTAAGATTGTTCAAGGGTTTCAATTTTTAAATGTGTTTCTTCCTGAAATATCAAACACTGAAATCCCTTAGTCACTCAGCCAGCAACCTGTTTTATAGATTCTGAGAACTTTATAACAACCTGCTTTGTAAATTTGTGGATTTATTTTTGAATGTTTTTTCAGAACAACAATTTAATTTCAGAATTAATAAAAAAGGAAAAGCAGTCCTAACAGACACTGACAATGAGCAACAGAGCTGAGAAGCAGCAGCTCCACTTGCTCCATCTAGAGGCTGGTGGAAATTATTCCAAGAGAGTGTTTTCCCAGTATGATCTCTATCTCCCAGGTTTTGCTGGAAGCACTCTGTACTAAAGCTTTACTGATGAACCGTTTTAATTACACCCAAGGGCTAAATCCCCATCACATCACAGTGGCTCAGCTTTCAACACTTTCCTGCTCCCATTTCTCCACCCAGGAACATGCAACACTCCCTCCTCCCTGCTCTTAACTTTAAGTCTTCTACAAATATGGCTCAGTCTTTTTCCTCATACCTGTCTATTTTGCAACCTAAAGGTAATCAAAGAAACATCAACCTAGAAATCAATTAAGCAGCTGGAAAAGAGACATGAAGACAACTATATTAAAAATTAATATTGCCCTAAGTTTTTGTAGGGCAGAACAGCATTTTTCATAAATGCACAGCAGGATGGCCTATCCTGGTGCTGAGGAGATCAAATGATTGCACAGGGGCCCAAGGGCTTGACCCAGTTCCTGGCTGTGCAGCACCTTGTACCTGCTCTGACATTAGAATTCATTTCACCTAAGTTTCTCCATGCTCATCACAAGCTCTGACAGCAGGAAAAGTCCCAAATCCAGAGTGAAGTGAGCAGCTAACACAGAAGAACAAGGAAAAGATTCCTTGTAGCAATATATTTGAACAACTTAGATCTCAGTGTGCACCAGCCATATGTTCTTATCAGAATTTTCTCAACTCACCGTGGAAATCATCAAGGTTACTAAGACATAAACTGTGCTCAAATAAGAATGAAGAAGCTGAGAGACTGCATACCAGGATGGCAAGAACAAGATAACAGAGGACTGCAGAACACCTGCATAGTAACCAATCATGGATGCTGAGAAATGGAGGCAGAGAAAGAGGGAACAAGACAAAGGCACCAATCAAGAAGTGTGATCTTAGTGGTTTGTAGAATCTATAAAAGTGTATGTAACGTAAACAATAAATGGCTTCTGCTTGATCATATTGGTCAGTCGTTTAGGAGTCCTGGTTTACCTGCAATAATTCCTGCCAGGGCTTTGCCGAAGGAAGATGTTACTAATGTCCAGATGTCACTGCTGCTCATCCTTCATGGCACCACTGAGCTCTTACCAGGGTATCCAGGCAGGCTTTATTTTTCCCCAGTAAGCCACAACAGACCTTCCATACAGCATCCAGGGAAACACCTCACTAGCCACTAGAAACAGCAGAGATTCGACTAACTTTAGCCAGAGATGTGAGCACACCCACAAGTACAACTAAGCTGCACCAGAAGTTCGGAGAAAACAGGCACTTGACATTCATATGAGTTACTCTTGTGAACGAGAGTCTCCAGAGACAACCAGCAGAAGCAGCACTTCATCTTCAGCAGGGTGCCGGACCACAGCCCTCAAGTTGTAGCTCACAGCCCAAGGCATGTGGTTGCAGGTGGCCCAGATAAGCAGCCAGACTGGCTCCAGCATCTCTCCTGCCCAAACTCAATCTACCAAGTGTATCCCCAGCACACAAGAAATCCCCAGTGCTCTCTACACCACTCTGCCTTCCCATGGTGCTGAAAATTCACAATAAGGCAGCAGAAATAGAGAACACAAACTGCATAAAGGGTTTTAATTTTTTTTTTAACTTTTTTGATTAACCAGGCTCCCAGAGGCAGTCATACTGCATGGACATGTTACTGAGTGAATAAAACTCAGTAAACAAATATCCATTGGCATTTCACTTTTTCCATTTCTTTCAGAGAGACTATACAATCCTGGCCCTGCTGAAGCTGTGAGAATTTCTCAGTAACTTGAAGACGATCCAGTACATTACCCCAACTCTTTAAACCTTCTAAAAATAACCAGGAGGAACACTAATTTGTAAGTCTCCTTCCCATCAGAACATTTTCTGTCTGTAATATTTACAAAAAGCATCAAACCCAGTTATAACAGAAAAATAATCTTTATTATTTACTCTCCTGCTTTTCGTGTTTTTTATCTCAGTCTATGCCCAGCCAAACCTCCCTAAATGCTGCACAGACGTTTGACGCCCAAAGATGAAATTCCAAACTTCTGTGGATGCTAACCCATGCTAACCAGCAAACTTTCCTAAGGGCAGGGAATATTCAGAGGAATCAAATCCACAATTCGGGCCTCAGAACAGTAAAATCCCAATGACTTCTGAAAGCAGACAGCACAAATACTGCTCTTTCATTATAAACGTTTAATAGGAGCATAGAATCACACAACTGGTTTGGTTTGTAAAGGACCTTTAAGACCATCTTGCCCCAGCACCCTGCCACGGGCAGGGACACCTTCCACTACCCCAGGTTGGCCCAAGCCTCATCCAAACCTATCCTTGAACACTTCCAGGGATGGGTCAACCACAGCTTCTCTGGGCAACCTGTGCCAGGGCCTCCCCACTGTCACAGGGAACAATTTCTTCCCAACAGCCAATCTAACCCTGCTCTCTGTCAGTTTGAATCCAAGTAGGGAACCAAAAAATTCCAAAGAAGCAACCAAACAGCATAGCCTTATAGACTTTTTAAATACATCTTAAAATAACCCAATACACTCTTTGCAAAGCACTCTGCCACAACTCCAATGCCCAAGCTACTGAGTTTTAACACTGCATCGCAAATTTGTTGACTGCATTCTTCCACTTTAGCGCTGCTGAGAGGCAAGAGAAAAATCTGGTGGTGGTGTAGCATACCAGGTTGAGCCTGCTACTACAGCTACCCTTGATTGCAAAGGTTTCTCATTCCCACGGCCAAGTGCTATCACTGCTTTTCCCTTATGGCTTCACTGCACAGAGCTCAGCTCACACCCTCACCCTAAGAATTCACAGCTTCCAACTCCAGCTTTATGGAGATGCAATAAAGACCTTCAGAGAAGAGAAATAAAACGGACACGAGAATTCCACTGATGGTAAAGAAATTAAGTACTTTTTTTTTGGTCTCTCATCATGACAAAGAAGTGGGTGCACTGGAAGCAGAAACAGCCCCCAGCCCCAGTAGTTCTCAACAGCAAGGCTGACCAAAGCATTAATAATTTATTACTTTTTCTCTTTTTCTTCCAGAGTCCCTACACCTAATTTCAAAGAATAATTTCTGAATATGAGCAATTAGGCAGTTAATCACCTCAATCATCTAAGAGAACTGGAATGTGGAACTGAGGAACTGATGGGATTTTTTTTCTCCCAGGTCTATCAGATTTTAAGTAGGATCACTGATCTGTAATCCAGGATTATGGCAAACAACAATGGTTCACACACTACTCTTTAGAGGGAAAATAACTAGCACAAAATCATCCCAAGGCCAAACAATGACTATGCCTCTGAAGAGCAGTGGTACATTGTGAATTGCTTGGCTTCTGCTTTCTTTCTTCTGTTTTCTGTCTCTTGCAAAGGAAGAAAATGACTAAAAATAGTAACATATCATCAGAAATCATCACATCACATCAGTGAGAAACCAAACAGAGACAGAGATGCACAGAGATGCAGGAATCTCATTATGTGGCCTTAATTTGTGGTGGCTGACAGTGCATTCAGTGGGGCCCAGCAAAGGGAGTGCTGGGGTTCAGTCCAGACCTGAGTAAGGGTGCAGGGCTGTGGGTGAAAGCTGTGTTGGAAGAAAACACCTCACTTGAGACAGCTGTGGTTTTCTTTTAGCGTGGGAAGCAGGGTGAGGGAGGGTATTCTTCCCTTGACTTCATTCAGGTGAGAACCCATCTGCAGTGCTGCCTCCAGTTCAGGGCTCTTCACCAGAGGGATGTAGAGCTGCTGGAGCGAGGCCAGAGGAGGCCACAGACATGCTCAGACGACTTCCCACTGCCAGAGGGCAGGGTTAAACGGGATATTAGGAAGAAATTGTTCCCTGTGAGGGTGGGGAGGCCCTGGCACAGGTTGCCCAGAGAAGCTGTGATTGACCCATCCCCGGAAGTGTCCAAGGCCAGGCTGGGTGGGACTCAAAGCAACCTGGTCTAGGGGGAGGTCTCCCTGCCCATGGCAGGGAGTAGGACAAGATGGGCTTTAAGGTGTCTTCCAATCCAAACCATTCGGTGATTCTATGTTCAGCTTTTTATCCCTATAAGCATTTATTTAGCAAAGATGAAGTAGTAGATTAAGAAATTTAGTTGTCTACACCAACATTGACTTGACTTCATTGCACGAGAACATTCTCAGAAGAAAGGCAGTACAGACATATTTAGTGTTTCTCTTGGGAAAAGAAAGAGTTTAAAAATATTTAAAGCTACTCTCCCTTGCTGGTCTCAAGAGCTGAAATGGATCCTCAGAAAATAGAAAAATGGTCATTAGTCGTCCCCACCATGATAAAAACATTCCTGCTGTACCTAACACTAATTTTAGAAATGTTTTGGTTCCTTGAAAGCAGCGTCATCTACAGGTAAAAAAGAGCTCCCTGCATCTCACCTGATTATCACTCATCTTGCTCCTCAGTGCCTTGATGTGACAGACCCATGGTCTGGGGATGCTCCAAGCAATGCCACCCTTTCTCCTGGACAGCACTTGCCTTCAGCAGACCCTGTTCCAAGTGATCACAGTCATGGTACCTGTAGAGCGAACACCTGATCCCGATGCCATGAGAAAGGACACCATTGGTAGGAGTAAATTCTGGTAACAGACTGTATCTTCTCCAACTCTGAAGGGTTACAGCAAACAGAAGACACTGTCTGCACTGTGTTACAGGGCACAGCCGAAAAGGTCAAATTCTCTCCCTCCCACACTGCACTGACAGAGGCCAAAAGCTGAACAGAGTTGCAGTTCTGTCATGAAGAACCAACAACTTAAACCTGCAACTAGAGCACACTTGTTAAAATTCACAACTGATTTACCAACTCAAATTTCATAGTTGTTCAAAATCTTACCCTGTACTTGCCACAAAACTCAGCAAATTCCAGCTGTGTTCTCTGATATCCCTTGCTCTGCTCTGTGTGTTCTCTAGTGTCCCCTGTCCTGCTTACTGTGGTTTTCTCATTTTGAGTGTATTTGTGCCATCACAGCTGTGGCAAGTCTAAAAACTCTTACGTTTTCATTGCAGAGCTTGGCCTGAAGTTCAAACCATATTCCCAGTATAGCATACATTACATACCAGCCCTGGAGGAACTTTATATTAGAAATGCATTATTACAATAACCTTTTTATACTGAGTAAATAAGATGTATATAACCCTGAATCACATGAAGACACACATACAAGCATTTCATATGGAAAAATACAGCCTTCCTCAGTAAGGTCTCTGCCGGCAAATAAAGCTGACTGTAAACATGGCCAATTATTAGCAAAATGGCCAAGACATTATAAAAAAGAACAGAATATAATGTCATTTTAACTGTATTTTTAACCTAGCTTTTAGAATTTATTAGCCCAGAAGGACACACAGTACATAGCTTCAATAATAGGCTACAGAGCTACAAATATATCTGAAAAGAACATTGAGAATATATAAAAGCAAAAAAAGGCAAAAATCAATTTGGCATCAGTGGAAAGATGCTCTGAGCTATGCCCTGTGTTGGAATCTTTGCTATCCTCAAAGACAAACGCACTCCTGAAAGAACATTCCAATCTCCATAGAAGCATAGTGAAATAACATTACCTTTATATCTGCAGAGCTTGGAGATAAAAGATTTCTGTTCCTGATGCTAACTTCAAGAAGTCAAAATGACATATTTTATCTAGGAGATATTTAATAACCACAGATGGGACTTTGAGTGTCTTCCATGAAATAAATATGGTTTTTTTGTTGATGTAAGTAAAGATTACCATCTCCCATATTCCTGCTCCAAGGGACCTGAGCATTTTTCCAATGGAGAATTACTTTTCCTTTATGATGCTCTCCATGAAGTAGGCCTGGTTTTCCAGCACAGCCAGAAGATACAGTGGGACCCTGCCACGTCTTGGACCCTGCTCCAGGCTCTGCCTCACGCATCCAGCTTCTCTCATCTCTGGATGGGACTAATGACAAGGTTAACTGGGACAGAAGATGCATGAGAAGAAAGGGATGCACACAGAAGAGATGGGCTTCTGGCAGATCAGCTGACCTTGAGAACAGCCTTGACCTTATTTCCACCGGGATGGCCAACAACAAAGAAGGTACGACTGTGAAGTCCTGAAGATGACACTAGATCAGGAGGTGTCACCAGCACTAAAGAGAACAAACTATTGGAGAGAAAAACTGAATTATTCTGGAGACCAGAGCAATGCAGGGTTGAACAGCAACTTGAGTGCATGGGCATGCACATGAGAACCACCAGTTGTGTTGTGAGGAGAAGGGTAGAGAGGAAGCTGATGATGGAACCATCAGCTAATTGGCTTCACAGTGACATGCTGTGGGCCAGGTGCAACTGCAGCCAGGAGAGGAGAGGAGATGGACATGTTTCCATCTCAGCCACTCCATGTCATATAGGCCACATCAGACTTGCTAAATGAAGGCGAAAGCCCTCACATAAACCTTATTACTAACACTTTGAAAAAGGCCATGGGACACTCACAGAGAGCATTCACATGCTGTAAGGCACAGGTACATTTTCTTTGGAAAATCACACGTCATTCCTTCTGCCTTTCAGAGAGTATCAGCCCAAGCATCAGATGTGGCTACAGGTCACTCAAGGAAAATATGAGGGAATCTATGAAACAAGACTAGGCTGGCCAGGTGACACATGGCACAGGCCAGCAAATCTGCCTTCTTTGGCAAGGGAACAGAGTTTGGTTCCAGGACCCTGCAGAGATCAGACAGGACAGGACCAATTTCTCTTAAAAAGCAAAGAAATAAATACTTGATAGGGCAAAAACTCACTAATAGTAAAAGACAAGATAGCACAATAACAAACCAGGAAAACCAGGCCATGAATTAAAACCCAAAAAAGAATTCCACTGCAATTTTGAGGAAGGGAGGAATAAAGGCAGGAGGTTTAACCAAGCTTGATATATATTTATGAAACAGATTATGTGACTCAAGTTCCTGCAATACTCAACGACTGGACATGCTGACTCAGGAAGTCCCTTCCACTGCTGCTGCCCTGAGTTCTTAAGGAACAGTGGGTGTTTTTTGAGAATGCTGGTAGCACAACAGCTATAAAACTGGGGCAAAAAATACTATGCAGTAGAAGTCCCTAGGGCTCAAGTCTGAAGTAATTCAACTTAAACTAAGGCAGTGTCCAGTGATGTGGCTATACCTACTACAGCTACACACATTTTTAATGTTAACATCACCTTAATGTGTGTGTATAAACACATAGTATATACTACTAACAGGCTGAGTGGCTGTCAGACATCCACCACCTCGTAACATGCATGACCTCCTGCTTCACACACTGCTTCTCCACACAGCAGACTGCTCTATGAAAGCTGGGCACCTGGACAGAGGCATTCCCAGTAAAATTCCCTAGTAAGTACTAGTTTAGATGAGTTTCCTTATTTCAAGAGAATAGATGTGAATCTTCTTCCAAATCAGAGAGTTCATCATACTCCAAGTACAGCAAGTTTAAAGCATCCAACAACCACTGCCCAGACTCTGGCCTGCCTGTTTTTAATTTCTTCCAAAATATTTTTTTTTCATGTATGACATTGCATTATTGAAGTCACAGTTGCCTCCTGTATAGCTTAGCATATGCCTCCACTCAGGGAGATAAAAGACAATGGTGCACTGGTTTTAAATGCTGAGCAGAGAGAGAGTATGGATAACAACAGACAGTGAAACAAATATTAATGGAATTAACAATATAAAAAGGAAAAAATTTAAAATTACACAAGCTGTTAGTGTTAACTTGTCTTCCTTTGTGAGGGAAAAGATATATTTGTAGGTATTTTTGTTATCTGGGATTATGGTGCAATCTATGTGGTGACTCGGACTGAACTTAAGACCACCAGAAAAACCACTCAGCTGAAGGGATGACAAGGCACACAACCAGGGAGGCAGGACAAAGGTGGGGCTACTGAAGTGTGGGCAGTGGTTCAAATAAATGAAACTTAGAAAGATGGTGGAGTTGCATTTAGCACTGATACAAAAGTGGCTGTGATGAAAAACTCTATTAAACCACAAAACTATTCCAAGAGGTGTAACATCCTTAATTTACAAGTTTGTAACAAAGTGAGCAGAAGATCGAAGACCATGTGCAAGCGAGAAGCAGAGCAGCCATGGGCACTCCAGCTGAAGAGGAGCAGGCTGGTGGGAGGGCAGGGCCTCAGAATGGGGAAGCAACCTACCTCTGAAGCCAGAGTCGAAGGGAGGGAAGGAAGGGCAGGGCGGAAGGCAGGGCGGAAGGAAGGGCGGAAGGGCGGAAGGAAGGGCGGAAGGAAGGAAGGGCGGAAGGAAGGAAGGAAGGGCGGAAGGAAGGAGGGCGGAAGGAAGGGCGGAAGGAAGGGCGGAAGGAAGGGCGGAAGGAAGGAAGGGCGGAAGGGCGGAAGGGCGGAAGGAAGGAAGGAAGGAAGGAAGGAAGGAAGGGCGGAAGGAAAGGAAGGAAGGGGCGGAAGGAAGGGCGGAAGGAAGGGCGGAAGGGCGGAAGGAAGGAAGGAAGGAAGGAAGGAAGGAAGGAAGGGCGGAAGGAAGGACGGAAGGGCGGAAGGAAGGGCGAAAGGAAGGAAGGGCGGAAGGAAGTGGCGGAGAAGGAAGGCTGAAAGGAAGCGGAAGGGAAGGGCGGAAGGAAGGGGGCGGGGAAGAAGGGCGGAAGGAAGGGCGGAAAGGAAGGCGTAAGGGAGGAAGGAAGGGCGGAAGAGGAAGGCGTGAAGGAAGGAAGGAAGGAAGGAAGGAAGGAAGGAAGGAAGGAAGGAAGGAAGGAAGGAAGGAAGGAAGGAAGGAAGGAAGGAAGGAAGGAAAGAAGGGAGGAAGGGAAGAAAGAAGGGAGAGAAGGGAATAAGGAGGAAGGAAGAGAAGAAGGAAGGAAGGAAGGGAAGGGAAAGGAAGAATGGAAGAAGGAAGTAAGGGAAGGAAGCAGGAAGGGCGGAAGGAAGGAAGGGCGGAAGGAAGGAAAGAATGAGGGCGGAAGGGCGGAAGGAAGGAGGAGGGCGGAAGGAA